>JBAMJV010005446.1:137500-234133 GCA_037951105.1 Echinarachnius parma
TACAATTGAAAGATTTGTGAAAGTTTGAAAGAAAACGAACACTGTTTACCTAGTGAAACAAACGAATATTGAGTTCATATTTTATCACCGAATACTGATGGCTTGTCATGGAATTGTCGCAGTAATGAATGATCCATTTGAGATATTCGCACCCGTGTATTTTTACACAAGTACGTAGTACATAATTCATGGAATTTGAACTCGCTCGGCTCAAAGTTCAATCTCCAGAATGTTCTCACGGGTGCTGCATGCGGACGTTCTCAGCTAAGACAATTGTACTTTTATTCAATTGCGTTGATTAACGCTTTAGAAATAATGATTTTCAATGATAATTATCTTCATATTAAAGGGACATTTGAAAAAATCAAACCCTATTTTATTCTTCTCTTACCATAAGCTAAACAACACGGTAGAAGAGAAACGAGGAAGCTCCAAGTAATTTTCGTGGATTGGGACACTTTACAGGTATGACTTTAACTTATTTCATATCACCAGGCAAATTACAAGGTTTTAATCATGATAAAACCCCAATTATTTTACATGAAAAAGAGGTTACACGAATACTGTAATTTTCATGATTATCTTGTTTTCTTCCTGCAGATAACTATTATTATCTATCCTTTTCGAGGCCAAGTTCTGCAAATGACAGAGTGAAGTGTTATTTACCCAACTTCCATTCACGAGCGGGGAGAATGACGTTCAGGTACAGAGCGGACTCATACGGTCATCTGGAGGTTTTAGTGTGCGCAGATGGCTCTGTCGTGCGTTCGTACTTTGACACATCAAACGACTGGGCGAACGTTCAAATGGATATTAGTTGCAGTTCATCAATGCAGGTAAGCTGATTACCCGAAGCACTATTCAAGGTTTTTTAAATAAATTTTATAGAACCAAAACATGTAACTTGATATTCATAATTTTGTTTCATCCAGGTTAGCCTCTTCAGTGCTTTTGCACTGTGCTCCTAGACATGCCAGAGAGCCCTGCTTCTAAATAATTACCTAGGTTATCGAATACACATCCACACTCAATCCAGCTGCACTTTGTCCATATCCTAGGGAGCTTCTAGTCACTACTACTTAAGTCTTAAGTAATGCATACATTCGTTACTCACACACTAAATTAGTAGTATTATTATTAATATTATTATTATTATTGTCATTATCATTATTATCATTATTATTATTATTATTATTATTATTATTATTATTATTATTATTATTATTATTATTATTATTATTATCATTACTATTATTATTATTATTATTATATATTTTTAAAATTATCATTACTATTATTAGCGTTATTATCGATAATATTATTACTATCATTATTACTATTTTTTCAGATATCTCTTACGGCAGTGCAAGACCACATAAACCACGCACCAAACATAGGAGTGGATGATATTAAAGTTTATCGAATATTTCCACCAAGTTCAACATCAGGTTAGCCTCTTTGCTTATTTCCTATAATTAGAAACATTTGGTTAAAATGATTTGTTATACAGGATAATAACTGTCCAGTTCAAGCAATAGATTGGAAGTTGTTTGCAATTGTTTAATGTGATTCAAAGATTTGAGAGATAGTATTACAGTGTTTACATTTATTATCTAAGATTTTGATTACAACTTGAAAACATGATTTTAGTGTTAGTTTATAATTCTTTTCACATGATATACAGAGTGCCCCCCCCCCCCAAAAAAAAAAAAAAAAAAAAAAAAAACACGGAACGGGCCACTTCCAAAAATGTAGTAACAAAATAATTATGTCCATCGAATAGGGTGCCTTTTCCAAAGAAAAAGGATACCGTCATTTTTGTCGTGTAGTTTTTGTTTTAGGGCGCTGTGAGTGACACCTTGTCAGGTTCGCATTTTTATCAATCTTTACCAAGTCAGTGCTTGATAAATCGCACTTCGTGCCCGTCATAGTATCGAACAACTATGCCCATACTCCCGGCACACAGCTCGATGCACACTAATGGCGCGCGTATTGCTCGTTGATCGATGGACATAATCATTTTGTTACTATATTTTGGGAAGTGCCCCGTTTCGTTTTTTGGGGGCCACCCTGTATATACATTACATTTTCCAAACAATCTATACGATTTTACTCCAAACAGTCTGCATAAAGTTTATAACTTAATTCCCCATTACCATTTAAATATTTATTTACATTATGGAGGTATTCCTCAATCAATGGCTTACAAAGGGGTACTTACAATGGAACCCTGGTAATGTTTTGTTTTTACATTGAGAAGCTGGGGTGAAGGATTATTATGTAAAAGTTGGAGTAAAAAAAACATAAAGGGGAAATCTGTGTATAAATAAAGAAATGCTTAAGTTCTGCTAACGATTTTTTGCTTTTTGCTTCAAATTTGGCGCCCTCTCTCTCATTTGCATACTGTGACTTCAGTTTAGACTTAAAGGGATAGTTGAGTTTTGGTAGAGAGGGCGCTAGACTACTTATTTGTTTGTGAGGTAATGAAAAACTGAGTGTAAAATTTGAAAGAGCGTAATATTTAAATAATAAAATCATCTTTGTTTGATCAAAATCGGTTCAGAGACGGCTGAAATATCCATAAATATAACAATGCATACATTGTTTACACACACCCTAAAGTATTTTATTATTATTATAATTATCGTTATTAGTATTAATATTATTATTATTATAATTTGTATTTATATTATTATAAATATTATTATTATTATTATTAATATTATCATTATTATTATTATTATTATTATTATTATTATTATCATTATTATTATCATTATTATTATTATCATCATTAGTCGTATTATTACTAGTATTAATTGCATTATCATTATTATTAATTGTATCATTATTATTAATACGTGCATTATTATTATAAGTAGTACGGGTATTGTAATTATTATCACCACCACTACTGATTTTCCAGATATCTCTTATGGCAATTCAAGACCACAGAAACAACACACCAGACATACGAGTGGATGATATTACAGTTTATTAAATATTTCTACCAAGTATACCAACATCAGGTTAGCCTTTGTGCATGTTTCCCATAATAAGAAAAATGGGGTTTACCAAAATGATTTGTTATACAGGATAATGGATAATAACAGTCAAGTTCTAACAATAATATCGGTAGTTATGGGCATGTGTTTCCTTTAAAGGTTCTATGTCATGGAAATCACGTTAAAACATTGTTTTGCCTATCAGGGATAGTTTTTCACGTGGATTCCAATTACAAGAATATTTTTTTCAATGGAAAAGTCAATGAAACAAGAAATCAACTGCTATTGAAATTTAAATTTTGTGGGTTGGAAGTGTATTCAAAGATGTGATACTATTGTGAGCAGGCGCTCAGCCTGGGCGAAGGTGCATTATTCATCTTACAAGTAACTGAGTTGTGATTGACAGATGAGGTCATATACACAATTTCAATCGAGAGAGTTTTTTTAAGAGGTGGGGCTTGGGCTTGCCATAGCAAGATGAACAAAATAATTTCAAAAATAGTTTAAAACCAACAAAACATTTATTGAACATGGGGGCTTTGCAATGAAATCCTGGTAAAACTTTGTTTTCCCAATGACAAGCTGAATTTGGGGAATAATCTGTAACGTTTGAGTAAAATTGGTAGAGAAATAAGAATATTACGATCGTTCGTTTGAAATAACGGAAGACCGGAATGACCGAAATTACGTTTTGTACTTTAAATTTGTCGCCCCCGCTCAAAATGTTTCCCTTTCTGTTACTGATATTCTGTAGATGCATATTTTCCGTCACTTATAGGCCCCGTTGCAGAAAGAGATACAATCGATTGTAAGTTACAATTAATTGTAAGTCAGATCATGTGTTCTAAATGCGCAAATCTGATTGGATGAAACACGCACATCTGCTGACTTACAATCAATTGTAACGTACAACGGGGCCCATATATTATACATTTCATTTTGGGTATCACTAACAATGGATATTACCCAGGGAGCAAAGGGGGTTTTTCATACAAGGTTTGGGCCCAGAATTGTCTTCTAGGACCTTCTAGAAGCATAACCTAGGTGGACAACCTCGCGAACTAGCTACTGGAAGGCCAGAAAACACATATTAAGGATTTTACCCCTAATGTACGTTAAAAGCGCATTAAATCCTTAGGGTTCATGAAAATCCTACTCTGGTATTTTCACGATTACACCCAAACGCATGCTGCTATCATCCAATTGCTTCGAATATGTCTTTCATAGATAGTTGGGCATCTTTTGATTCCAAATTTTGCCTTTTTACTAATCTATTGTTTTTTTGTCACGTGCCTTTATATGTCACGTGTCAGACATAGAATATGAAATTTCACATACGCCTATGGACCAAAATCTGTGGAAATGGTGCAGATTATCATAGAATGACACAAATATTTAGCTGTAAAACCTTATACATGTTCGATGGCATTTAGTAATATGAAAAAACAGTACATTAGCAAAACAAAGGATAAAACAATACAAAATAAAATAATTTGAAACAAAGAAATACATAAGAATAATTACATGTAATAATTATAATGATAAAGCGAACGTATCAATGTATGACGATCGCGGTGCGTCATTACATTTATCCCCAGTCATTAGATACATACTGCAATCAATCCAGCACACAAGAGTGCACATTTCTAACTCACATGGGAGTCTTCCAGTCTGACACTTTGTATATGAAAACAGTGCTAATGAATCACGTTCCATCCTTCCGGGCACTCTCTGATTCCGAAATCGGGACCTAATATGTGGAAAGCTTGTGCCATTCCAACATTTCACATCAAGTCCACGAATATTCAATCATAGCTGCTATTTATTACAAGCGAAATCTTTATAATCTGTTTAGGCCCTTGGAACTGTTTTCATACTATTTTTCACAATTTTCATTAAAAATACATAACATAACTAAACAATCATGTTACAATTCCAACCAAAATGATTTTGTGGTTATGCATCGTCTCATATTACATAACAAAGCTGCACTCAGTATCATAATAGGGGGCTGGGGATACGAAGGTACATCGACATCGTTTGGAAAGAGTGCTATTAATACAAAGTCAAAATAACGAGGTATGAAAGCTGACATGTCTTTGAAATGAGTCCTTTTCAACTGATTAGATGACATCCTTGTAAAGCTTGTTAACTTCCATTCGAAAGAAAAAGAAGGCCCAAACAATTAATCCAAACAACAGCAAGAACATATCAATGCACTGTTTACACATGGCACGGACAGTACCACAAGCAGGAAAGAAATCACAGCTTACCAGTGCAAGTATTAGTCTATTCATTATCCAAAATTAGGCTAAATGAAGGGGTAGAATCGTTATTAAATCTGACATGATGAAGATCCTTAAATAAGGGGAAACTGCAAAGTGATCAATCAAACCACAATCATCAGGCTACATAATCATATGAAGAAACCAGTTATCGTCAGATGACAATATAAAATAGTATAGTTGTATTGGTATTTTCACAAATGTGAAATAACCTATACTATACTTGTGGATTATGCTGATGTAAACTTAAAGGGATAGTTGAGTTTTGGTAAAGAGAGTACAGTTTTGGTCAAACTGAATTTTAGTAACCAAAACCTGCACAATTACATTACAAACTAATAGTTATAACTCCACCATGCTCGAAAGGAATGAAAAATTACAAATGACTAAGTAAAAAGCCTGTTATCATTAAAAAAGAGCCGTTAAAACTAAAGAAGGCGCTCTCTAAACACTCATTGGTTTCAACCATTTAAAGTAAAATATTGTGCCTGTGATGTTTTGTTGAAATAGTGATTAGATAGAGAGATAATCAACAACTATTTAAAGACCTCTTTTATACATTTTTGGAAAGAGGAAGCATTTAAAAAATAATGTTAACGGCTGTATCAAAATTATCGAATAATTGTGGGGCCCCACAATTATTACAACACTATATTAGGAACTCATATTTGTATGTATTTCATTGTTTTTAATGTATTTATTATTCTATTGTTTTCGTTTATATCATTTCAAAAACTTTCACAAATTGAATTGAATTTCAAATACAAATTGTGTAACGTTTTAAATATCTTGAACATTTCAATACATTTTTGTATATAACTGAACGTGCAATTTCAAGTCCTTTGTGTAACACGTGACTTAAAATGACACATGACACATTAACCGAATATATTATGCAGTCAATTTTGGTATCAAAAGATGCACACTACTCTACAGAATACAAATCTGAAGCGATGTGATGATGTCATAATGCTTTTTAGTGTTATTGTGAAAATAGCAGAGACAAACCTTCATGAACCCTAAGGATTTAAGGCGCTATTAACGTACATTATGGGTTAAATTGTTTGTACGCGTTTTGTGAACTTCCAGTAGCTAGATTGCGAGGTTGTCCACCTAGGTTGTGATCCTAAAAGGTCCTAGAAGACATTTCTGGTGAACAACCTTTTATAACATTCCATGTATGATATCCTAAAAAAAGGGGTGTTTGCTCCCTGGGTATATAGTCAAATGTTTTGAAGCCGCTATCAATTGCTTTTAAAGTGATACGTCAGTTTGGTATAGACGGCGCTTCAAGAAATAATTTGTTAGTGAGATATTAAACAACTAAGTGTAACATTTAAAAAGAGCACACAAGTTTAATGACAGAAATATATTCAACTTGATTTGATCAAAATCGTTAAGGAAACAATTGAAACATCCATAAGTATATCAGATTGGAATAAATGTGGGGGACCTACTTTTATTTAATATCAAACAAATATTTTAAAATGCTACACATTTTAAAAAATCTACCAAAATGTTTTTTTTTTAATTGTTTTTGATGATCTCTCTATTTGATAATTATTTAAACCAAACATCACATTCACATTTGTTGATACAAAATTATTTTTTTTGTCTGAAGGGCGCCATCTTTTGCTAATGGCTGCTTTTTCATTGAAAGCAGCCCTGTAACTTAACCGCGTATTTGTTTCAATATACCATTCAAGCTTCATTGAAATATAACTGTTAGTTTCTAATGATAATTTGCAAGTTTTAGTTACAAAATTTATGTTTGACCAAAACTCTACTATCCATTTAATGAATACTGGAGGCTGCCATGTTTTTCCAACGGTACCGCATGAAGTGTGATTTGATTAGCACTAGGTCGGTTAGTAACCACTGACATAACTGCAAATTCGACAACCGCGGTGATATAACCCGCTTTTGTAAGTGCACGCTCATATGCGCTCAGATGACGTTTCATATATACGAAACACATTGCATCCTTCAGTGGTCAGTCAAAACAGCTGATAGTGATTAAAGAAACTTTGATCATTTCCAGAACTAGTGATACTCAAGAGGAAATATACGAATACAAATGACAAGAGATGTGCACCTATCAGTGACAGGCCAGTAAGCGTCGATCACGGTGTTTCGTTTCCCTTTAACCATTTCCATATCTGTCCGAACAGAGATAAATATCAAACGTGTTAAATGTGAAGTAAACTCGTAATTCGGTCAATCCTCCCATTTCGGACAAGCGGTCATAATTGTCTTCATGTTCCTAATTATTCACGGTCCTTTTCCCTCCTCTTCCTTCATCATACAATGTCCTAGAGTAGTATCCCCTTTTGATTTTGTAGTTAGGGAAGATTTCATTGTTGACATGGGGTTGACATCCTGAGATATCTCTGGAATTCTGGAACCGCCTTTAGCGAATTATGCATATTTTTAAATATTATATCATTGACACTCACAGCACCGCCTACCACGCCCATGTCTACGAACCAATCAACTGAAAGTTTCACACCAACATCGACATCATCTAAACCTTCAACTTCGACTTGGAGTTCCTCGTGGTATACTTCTTCAAAAACGACATCATCCACTAGAACATCAACACAGACTGGCTTAGCAGATGGACAAAGTGGTAGGTGATTTTTCAAATTAAAGGGATTCAATACCAACAAATGAACCTTTCTTGTGTATGGATCAAAGACTATATCGAGTAATCTCATACAACGATGTTTCTAGACTGAGGTATTTCAAACATGTCATCGACCGTCACGTCATTTCTCATCTCCTGTTGATGAAATTTTATCAAGGAAATGGGTTTTATCCATTCATTCATTCATGCATGCATACAATAATGAATGAATGCATTCATTCATTTATTAATTCGGTCATTACTTCATTCATTCATTCATTCATTCATTCATTCATTCATGCATGCATGCATGCAATAATGTATGAATGCATTCATTCATTTATTAATTCGTTCATTACTTCATTCATTCATTCATTCATTCATTCATTCCTTCATTCATTCATTCATTCATTCATTCATTCGTTCATTCATTTATTCGTTCATTACTTCATTCATTCATTCATTCATTCATTCATTCATTCATTCATTCATTCATTCATTCATTCATTCATTCATTCATTTATTCAATTATTCATTCATATCGATATGTAATACATTTAATAGGTAAAATTCAGTATTTATTAACTCGACAACCTTTATCAGTTTTTGTGCATATTTTTGACTTGATAGGTCCATCATATTCATATCCACTCTGCTCTCCCATATTTACTACATTTTTCCAAATGTATCCTTTTCCCTTTTTTGGCATGTAGGTCAGAGTACGGTCATAATATTGGCTTCCGTTGGCGCAGTCGTCATTGTAATCATTGCAGCTATTGCAGTCTTCTTCGTAGTTACGCGTCACAGGTAATGGTTCATAGTATCTACACACCCGTATCCTATCCAGCTGCATGATTATAATAACACGCGAGATGTCTTTAGTTATGACTCTATTATAGCAGATCAAGGTAAACCAACTTTGAGTGATTTTGTTGCTACTGAGTTTACGCGTGTGTATCGATGTGTCTTATAAAGCGTACGCGTGTATATATATTTGTTAACTTGCAAACGTTTGGCGCTTCCGAAACCAAAGCCCTGGTTGGTTCTGCAGGTTTTAGTGAATAATCGCATTGTTTATGAATAACACAACCCTTTGCAAAGTGTTGAACATTTATTTAATATCAAACAACGGAACCAACGTATATATGCCTGTGTTGTTCTTTGAGTGGTGGTCCCCTTAAATAACAAAAACTCAAGTAAAACTCATTGTTTCCTAATACAAAATATATTTGAAGAAACGTGTCTTCATCAATGTCTCAACTTTGGGATGTTAACCAATTGCCCTCGGAAACATGTTGCACCTTGTGTTTACGTTATTTAAATTCAAAGGGGTCATTTCTTGGAGTAACGCCATTTTCATGTATTTGTTCTCGTCACAATGTAGAAAAAGGGCATCCACTGAGACAGTCAGTCTTCAGGAGCAACGGGAATCAGACAACGCAAACGCCAATGCAGCATTCTCACCCAAAATGCCAAATCCGGTACACCCACCATACCCGCTAGACCAGGTTCGGGAACTGGACAGATCTCCCAATGGCCATAACTACGTCAGGGGTTCCTCTGGAAGCAACGTCGCAAGTGCCGAAGTGATGAAACCACCGATAGGAAACGCAGAATACAGTACGCACGTCTATGCGTATCCGGATCAATCGCAGATGAAAGACGTTCCATGTATCTTTGGTAATGACAGTGCACCGAAAGAACATTTCTATCAGCCCCTGAAGCTCAAAGCAGATGTGACCGAAAAGAACCAAGATTTTGAAAAAGAACCAAAGGATCGCGACGCAGACTACGAACCAGTAGACTACCACCAATACCAAGCATGTTTCGCAAAAGACCATAATGATCAACCCTATCCACAAAAAGCAATTGACAGCGAATATTGCAACATCATTCACTCTGGAAAAGAGCTTGCTGATAACCATCAGTATCAAGACATTTAAATAACCTTGAAGTTCTTAAAACGTCTTTTCAACAAGAGGCCCGGGATGTTGAATACAACGTCATCATAGAATATGATATAGAACGTGGAGGCTACCATCAATACCGAGCCCTTTTCACACAAGACCATCATGAGCAACCCTATAAACAATACGCAATTCAAAGCGAAGATTGCCATATTCTTCATTCTGGAAATGAACATGGAGACAACCATCAGCACGAAGACATTAAGGCAAAGGACCATCTCAAAAAGCCAACTCAACAAGGGACCCGGGATATTGAAAGCTACAGCATCCTTTAATCTGGAAAAGGACATGGAGATAACCATCAATATCAAGCCCTCTTCGCAAAAACCATTATTATTTTGATCAGTCCCATCCACAAGAAGCAATCAACTGCGAGGATGAAAGTCCTTCACTTGGGGATTGCCAAGAACTTTTTGCAAAGGACCATCTTAAAAAGTCATTTTAACAAAGGGCACGGAATGTTAAAGACAACAGCATCCTAGAATACGAGATAGAACGTGGATACTACCATCCGTACCAAGCCCTCTTCACACAAGACCATCAAGATCAATTCCATCCACAATAAGCATTTAACAGCGAGGATTACAACATCAAACAAAACATTTAACAAAACAAAGAGCTCGGTGACTACCACCAGTATCAAGCCCTCTTCTCAAAGGACAATCATTATCAGCCCTATCCACAAGAAGCGTTACAACGTAGAGAAGGACCTTCTCTCTAGAAAAAAAAAGCTTGCTAACTATACCGCCAATATCAAAATATCTCCGCAAAGGATAATCTAGATCAGCCCTATCGACAAGATGCCCTAGAGATGTTGAAGACTATAACTTCCTTCGCTCCAGGCTCCGGCAAAGAGCTTGGCGACTACCATTAGTATCAGACGGTTGCACACCCTAGAGAGAGCATCGACATGTATTAGTATCTAATGAAATGAAATTAAATGAAATTTATTTACCAATTGAAAACATTTACAATATAATACAAAGATTCCACAAAATTAAATCTTCTTGGTAAAAAAGGAACTAGTTATAGCACAAAATGCTAGTTGGTGTAGCCCTTATAAAAATATGCATTAAATAAGTATTGGAATTAAAATCACAATAGACAACGCAGTTGTCATATAAACATAATGTACGTGCTCATACAAAATACAGAATCAAGAATGCCGAACGGACAAAATGCACCAGGCTATGAAGCGGCCCAGCATGAACCAATCGACAGCGATGAAGCTTACACTAACTTGAATATCTAACTTATTTCATTACTACTACACTAGAACTTCATCAAATTGAGCCCCTGATAATCTACGCGCCTCAATTCGGATCCGCGCCTCGCCACCAGCTAAATATGATGAACCCGCTTTTTTTAAAGACAAGAAAGCAAAAGACCTCGATCAGGTCCACCTTCTTTTCAATCGCCCGTCCGCTGATTCTCTGTTATGTATTTACATACATAAACAAAACAACTAAGTTAAAGATTTCACGACGTCGGCTGAAGTATTGGAGATGGGAGAGAAATATGAAAGAAGATGAAAAAAAGAAAATGGCTTTATGTTGTACACAATCTATCATAATATAATTGTTGTAAAGCCGTTCGCCACCAAATGGGCAACAAACATGTTGAAATGTTATATCTAATCTATCTTAAAGGGATCTAGTAACGTTGTTGACATGGGATGAATGGTTGATACAATGTATATTGTTATTTGTTGTTATCGGATATGTCCACAGGATATTGTGTGAACATTTCAAGTCAAATGGACCTTATATGGCCGAGTAATGAGCAAAAATGCAAAGTGATATTCACAAACTCATTGCACTCACTGTGTAACGGTTTTCGCGATCCGTTGGATTATTTAACATCTGAACACTTCAATCGTAAATATCTTTTTAACGAAAGGGAAATTTTAAAAACCTAAACCTGTCCCATGATGTTATTGTTAATATGAATACAACAAGGTATGAGGGAACCGTTAGAAATCGAATTATATTTTGAGGATTTGGACAATGTTACTATAAAGTCCCTTTAATACTTATTATGCATACGTTTTGTGAATATTTTACATGTGTTGTTTATGAAAATGTAAATATTATTATACGCACTATTGTTATTATATAGTTGCATCATCATTCACAGCGATGTACCGATTGCTTTATTATTTTGTATACCATTCGACTTGCCATTTGGAACTGGCTATTGTTTTTTAAATGTTTAACATGTATTATCATTATTTTGAAATAAATAAAAAGGATACCTATGCAGCATGTACTTTACCATTCAGACGAAATTCTCCGACTTGGCACACTTTATATGCACGCTAACGTATCAAACGTTGTTTTGTGGTAATTTTGCAATGTTTTTTTCCGGTCACTGTTTCCTGGGTGTAAAACATTGATACGGTTATCGCCATTCTGTATATCCAAATTACTATATACTTACTGAAAATAATTTAAATCGAAATTTAAATCGAAATTGTAAATGTCCTGCATTAATGAATATAGAAACATAAGATTAGATTATAGTTTAAAGGTGTAGTTCAGTTTTGGTAGAGAGGGCGCTGCACAACACAATTTTTTCGAGAGGTAATACAAAACTGAGGAGCATGAGTGTCGAATGTGAAAGAACATGCAATTTTAATCGCAGAATAAACTTTATTTGGTCAAAATCGGTTCAGAAATGGCTGAAATATCAATAAATATATCCGATCGTATTTATTTGGGCCCAAAATAGATACGATGATTTTTTGAAAAAAATACAAAAATGTTTACACTTTTTCAAACATTTTCAAAAGCGGTTTTTAGTTGTTGTTGATGATCTCTCTATTTAATCATTATTTCAACAAAACATCACATGCATACTTTTGTTTGAAAAATGATTGAAACCAATGCCTTATTTGAGAGCGCCCTCTTGTGTTTTAATGGCGCTTTTTGAATCATAACAGGCTTTTTACTTAGTCGTTTGTATTTTTGTATACCTTTTGAGCATGGTGGGGTTATAAATATTAGTTTGTAATGTTACTGTGCAGGTTTTAGTTACTAAAGTTCAGCCTTACCAAAACTGTACTACCCCTTTAATTATGTTGGTAATTGGAAGCCAAAAAGGAGAATTGGGAAAGTTATGGAAACAGTTAATCAATGTCGTTGAAATGGTATAAATCAGGACTTACAATATTTGAATATGAAGATTAATCTTTATTTCGTTAATGCAAAAATGTAATACGTTCCCGCCGCGTCACTGAGATCGGGCCAAAATATTACAGCTTATTCTGTGATAATGTACCTTTTGTATACACGCTCGAATTCTCGCGCGACGATTTTTCGAATCTGTGGTAATAAGTTTTTTTCATTTCGAACATTTGATTGCTCAAATAGTCAATTTCAAAGCAGTTCTCTTTACAACTCTTTAACATCAACAGATTAGTAAGTATATATCAGTTCGTATGGTCGGTAATACAAGCGTATTTTCATTTGTTTTTGTGTGCATGGGGCGTTTCCCAACACTGCTACATGTATTTAGCATTAAGCCGGAATGCGATGTTCTTGTTTGATATATTATTTCTTTGGGGAAATATGATAGAGCTCACAGACATGCATATCCATTTCTTTATTTGTTTTTTGTATGTCACGTCGTAATTTCTCATGTTCAGTGGCGGATCTACGGGGGGGGGGGGGGGGGGGGTTAGGGGGTTTAACCCCCCCCCCCCCCCCCCCGCACCTTGGGCTGCCAAGTGAAAATGTGATGTGGAAAACATCACTTACGGGGGTTCAAAATAGCAAAAAAAAATCGCCGCTTCGCGGCTCGTGGACGATGCTCCGCATCGTCATTCGGTCAACCCCCCCCCCTTAGCAAAAAGACATCACTTACGGGGGTTCAAAATAGCAAAAAAAAATCGCCGCTTCGTGGCTCGTGGACGATGCTCCGCATCGTCATTCGGTCAAACCCCCTAGCAAAAAGACATCACTTACAGGGGTTCAAAGGGGCAACAAAAAAATCGTGCAAAAAGCTAGATCCGCCCCTGAATGTTTATATCATTCTGAGAGAGAGAGAGAGAGAGAGAGAGAGAGAGAGAGAGAGAGAGAGAGAGAGAGATATAAATGCATGCGTGGTCCACTAAAAAAGTGTAGCCGTGGTCCAGATTTGTACACAAGTCAATTGGACCACGGAGGATTTGCCTTTTTTCTCACTCTTGGACCACGGAGGAGTTTGCTCCAAATCCTGCGTGGTCCAAATATGCCATGGTTGGTATGGCAACGAATATGGTAGGCTTTGTGTGTACTGTGCATTGATATGCATTGTGTCATTTGAGCTGACTGACTCTCCCTGCTGGTAAAAGAAAAGCTGCTACAAACATGATTTTCTTAAATGGAACGGCAATTATGGTGAGTTTTATTGCAATTGTATATATTCTACTAATGTCATAGATATTATAATTCACTTTTGTTTGTCACAGAGTTGATTTGGTTAGCAGCATGGAGGATTCTGCTGGCGATTATTGCTAGTATTATTAGCCAGTTGCAGATCTTTAGCTGCTGTGTAGTCCCATACATACTTTTTTATGTTAATACATGTAATGCCATTGTAATTTTGTCTTTTTCTTTTAACTTTCATAGAGTTACAAACATAAACAATTCTTGAATGACATCTCCATTTGATTTAAATCATTAGCAGTTCATGCAATTTGAAGGTATATCAAGTAGTTTATGAGTTTATTTAACTGTATTTGTATGAATTTGTAGAGTTTTGACAATTTGAAAGTTAGTAAAAGATGCGACTATAATATGGCCAATAAAAACTTTTAAAAGTTTTAAAAGAGTTCAGAGTATGCTTTGTTACTGGTAGGTGTATATAAACTTAGACTTAGGACAATACATATCTACAACCAAAGACGTATTACTATTGTAGATGTTCTGAACTCTGGAACTACCAGTGACACGATGGCAAAGTATAATGGACGCACTTTGAACTACAAACAGGGAGAAAAGAACAGTCTATTTAAAGTCACCAAATCTATATCTAGATTTTATAATTTAATTATTTATTGTACAAAATGTCACTTTAAACTGGATAAATTATACTTAGGAAAGTCCCATTTGAAACCCTTCGCCTAGCTGCTCGATTTTCCACCGAAAATTAAGAAAGCACACGTGCAACGTGTGGAGACCGCTTATTATTGCCCAAAATAAGCAGACAAGTAAAATCACAATAATTTACCATTTTGCTTGCCCCAATATAAAATTTACCTGCCCTGTTACTTATAGCTGAGATTTAAACACATGAAATTACAGTGATCTCTCATGTATTATTTAGACGTATTATTTAGTTGCCCGATCAGGCAAGTAAACTATACCATTTATGAAATTATACTTGCCCGACATCAATTTTGTATTGTCCTGCATAAGGGGGTTGGCAAGTTGTGTTGGATCTGTGGATAGTGCAGCAGGGGGAAGAGTTCATATCCGCATAAAGCTTTTATAATGTAGCTATTTGTGTTAGTGGGCGGGCGGAACAAAATATGTATTTCTACAATGCGATTCTTTACCGGAGTTAACTATAATCAGCGGGGGGCTACTGGAGGGCTTCGCCATGTAGAGTTGAATAAATTAGACCCACGGCATTTTGGATAATCGACGTAGAACATGATATGATAATATTATTGTAGGTCGAGCAAACATTATGTATTTTACTTTGATTTTGTTTGTTTACAGGTTTGTTTGAAGACCAGGATCTTGAAATATACGTTCCAAACCCATCATGAGGAAATACTACCCATTCATTTAACATAACCCCAATTTTGCTTGCTAAAGCACAGATACTGGCATGGATTCAACACTCATTGATTATTTACTTTTACATTAATTGCAGGCATATGTAAGAGGGCAGAGGCCCAGCTTTTGCAAGCAGACTGGTAGTCTCTAGCACCCGACAGTGAGAGCCATGGAGGTCAAGCAGCTTGGACTGTGCAGCATAATCATTCCCATAAGAGGAAGATCATAGCAGGTATAGTGTATATTCAGTATTGAATTATTCCATGAACCACTAAGGTACATGTAGGTGTCAGGCTTATTTCCTTTGCATCATGATTTATTAATATTCCTTCTGATTTTTTAAAAATATACTACCTGTAGGCCTACCTAGTGGTTATTGGAACATTTAAATTTAACAAATTTACATAAATTTAATTTCAGGATGAAATATGAATATCGGCATGAAAAAAAAAAAAAAAAAAAAATCCTGCATTTTCTGTTGCCAGGCATCTTGTAGCGTATTGAAGCAATGATTTTGTTCATAGAGTGAACAAATAGGGGAACAAATCAAAGTGGTTCAACCCTCAAAATAGCCACAAACAGTTTATAAGAGCCCCAATAAATTTGTTTAGTGTTCAGCACTAATCATAATTAAAGAAGAGTTTTTTTATGAAGGCGAGCTTGAAAAGTATCCACTGAACAAAATTTAAGTACAGTTTATTTGTATGCATCCACAACAAAGTGGCCAGATCAAAACATTATGCGTTTGGAGTGTCCTTACATCCGTGCTTCCCTTCTATGATCGTGATCGTGATTTCAGTTTTGGTAAACACGGCGCTACAAAATATACACTTTTTTGTGAGATAATGAACAACTGAGTGCCAATTCTGAAAGAACATACAACTTTAATGACTTTAATGTGTTAAAGGTAGTTCAGATTCGTCAAATGAGATGCGCGGCGCCATCTTGCATACGCGTTGCGCACGGTGCGTAATGCACGTTAGCTCAGTGTCATGCGGTGCGCGCAAACTAACCCAGTTCAAAATGGCGACCCGCTATGTAGCATCCCCACGCTTGATGCCCTTTAAGAAATAGCTGAAATATCCACAAATATATCTGATCGGAATAAATCATTCTAGTCATTATTCATCATTCTGTGCCACTGTCTCTGTGCAAATGTTCAACTAATGAAGCTTTATATTTTGTTTAAATGCTAAATTAAACGATTTGCTTTGTTTATTTGTATCACCTCTAGATGTTAATGACGTCTCTTTGTTGTTGGATCGTTGTGATGGATGTCATGTTGTCTTGTTGGGTCAGGTCCTCAACAGTGCAGACACAAAGCGCCTCACTCTCAAGATATGGTTCGTTGGCTGGATATTGTTCTGGATATAACTGCAGTCTTCATAACCTCATCATGTCCATAAGGTGAGTATGTAGCATGTAATTCAAACTCATATAAATGCATACAAGCAATGTAAACGAAAGCCCCATAGGCTAATTAATGGTTCGCAGCAGCTTGATATTTTAGAGAGCCCTTGAATACTTGATGTACGTTTTTTGCAAATGGTACTGGTGCACACGTATCTTGAAGGGTTGAACTCCATTTCCATTAATCATCCGGACTACATTATTGGGTTGACTATTCTAGGCAGTGACTGCTGCAATGATAACACTCCTGCCAGTTGGGTGGGTTCTGGAGGTGGGGTATGTAAGAGCTTAACGGCATTGACATACCAGTGCAATTTGTTTGTTTTAATGTTTTTATTTAGCCCTGTGACCTTCAACGTCACAACGCCAGATTCTAGGAAAACAATTGTTTTGGTTTAAGGACAACTTATTGTGATTTGTATCTGAATCAGAGAACGTTGCTTATTTTTGTTTAAAAATGGCCAAGGGCGCCCAAAAATATCAATGTTGTCCGAATTGGCTAAAACCCTAGGAAAATAATCAGTATGTTTTTACTAAAAACCTTGTGTGTGTGCATATAAGCTGAATCAAAGAATGTATTTTCTCTGCCAAAATATCAATGACCTTTAACCTTTGACATGAGGGTCCCGTTGCAGAAAGAGATTAAGTCGATTGCAAAGTTGCAATTAGTTGCTTGCAAGTAAGAAAATTTGCGCATTTGAACCAATCAGATGTGCTCATTTGGTCACATGAAGGGCTTAGAATTAATTGCAACTCTGTGATCAATTGCATCTCTTTATGCAACGGGGCCATGGACTCCAAATTGTATGAAACTGGGCCTCTAACTTATTACAGGGCATGAGCTTATTTGTGATTTGTGAATATTTCATACAGGTTCTTAATGACATGTGTTTCTTCAGCCTTAGCGTTGTTATGACTATTTCCATTTAGTAACTAGGGATTTTTAAATATAATAATGATTATTGTAATTTTTTCATTTCTTCCTGTAACAGTCAGTGTGATCAAGGGTAAAATCCATCATCTGCACCTTTCCGTGCACCCCAAGTCCTACTTCAAGCCTGTTCTGCTCTACAAGTCAAAGGCTCATGGAGTGGTAAGTTTGTTTTCCTTTTGTGTTTGTGTGAATATCATACAAACCAGATCAAGGACTTCATTCCAGTTTGTAGGCTAATAAAATCCTAACTATTCAGGCACATTTTAATAAATTACTAAAAAAATTTGATATAAATCTGCTTGGCAGACACTCAATATCCCTGACCGTTCAGGTATTTGATTTTCCCCTTATATTCAAGCATTATACCATGTCCAAGAACTCTTTATTCAGCATCATGAACTCAATTTCAATTACAGAATCAAAGGCTCAAATGTTGAAAAGGGGAAAAGAAAAACTATTTGTGAGATATCCTTTATAACGTAAACCTTATTCATAGACAGGTACAACACTAGCTGCTAAAGCGTAGTTGTATTAGTGCCATTTTTAATCAGTATAGATATCCAAGATCTTACAATGGGTTAAAATTGAGTCAATACAAAGTAAAAACTGATCACCAGAACTTACAGAACTGAACAGGGCCTTAACATTCCCAAAACTGCAATTTACTATTAAAGGGGATTGCTAGTTTAGCATAAATGGTATTCAGTATGTTCCTCCAAAAATTATGTAACCTCTACTAGATGTTGATTTATCTGTAAGGTTGATCATCAGGTTCAACTTGTTGGATATAAAGGGATCTAGTAACATTTCAAAATCCCAATTTCCTAGAACTTTAGCAATTCTCTTAAACCGTGCTGTATTTGTATTTATCATAACACAAGTTTCTTTTATTTCCCTTTTTGTAAATTAAAAATATATGTACTATTGAAGTGTTCAGATGTTTTAGTTTCCTCTGGATAGTCATAGCCATGTACAAAGTCAGAGCAATGACTATTGAATATTACTTTGCATTTTTTCTCACTACATAGGCAGAATAATTTGTTTGTTTGTTTTATTTCCAAATCAACATTTAAAAATACATCAAAAGTCAGAACATTACATAGAACATAATATACACAATTTTTACACAAAAGTAATTACAGTTCTTAATTAAAATATTATATTTGCATGTTGCTATATATATAAATAATATAAAAATTGGTAGGATGGCCCGTTTCAGATCCATCATTATGATGGATCTGTTCTTCCACGGGGTCCTATAATTAACACTCATATAATGGGAAATGTTCACTAAGTGGACATATATCATATCATAACAATGCACATTATATCAAACATTGTACATTTTTTGGAACAAGGTAATTGCAGATCCCTTTATTAAATTTATTTTTCTTTCTCCCTTTCAGATAATGCATCCCGTACTCTCGGTGCTGTTATGGTGTTAAATTGAAGAATCACTCATGTCCATGGCAACAGGGTGTCCCTTTGGTGACCGGGTCCGCTCGCTAGTCATAAGGACCGCTAGTCATAACGTGTAACTTCCTATACCTTATGCCATTAAGAATAGTGACCCCTTTTCATTTTATGAATAGCGGTCATTCACGTATAGGAAGTTACAAGTTATGCATAGCGGTCCTTATGACTAGCGAGGTTACCCCTGGTGACTGTGGTGATACCTTCCCATCGAAATAAGTGTTTTTCATACTTTGAACGGTTTGGAATGGAAGGACTCGAGGTAGACCAACCATCTGCGGGTTTGCTCACTGTTACTGATAAGGCTTCTCGACACTAGCACTTGCCCCGTTGCCTGGGGCAAGTACAAATTGATATGGGGCAAGTATAATTTTGTAAATGCATAGTTTGGTTGCCCGATCGGGCAACTAAATTATTGATCTACTATGAGAGAATAATGTAATTCTTTAGGTCGTAAATCTCAGAAGTAGATCGTAGATCTAGAAGTAAGCAGGCAACTAAATTCTCTGTTCGGGCAAGCCAGATTTTAAAATCAATGATTTTGCTTGTCTGTACGGGCCAGTAGATAAAGCAGTTAGTGTAGAGCCTTGAATAAGAGTATGGTAACGCATGAATCTTGATCCGAGTGTCATGACACTAATACATTAAAGCAAGTTACATGACCACCGTCAAAGCAGCATAATGAACAGTGGTTATCCCTGATAGCAGACACTGGTAAAAATTACGTCAAATTTACGTCATTTTATGTCGGGTACGTCGTCTTAACGACGTCTTAAATTAACGTCAAAAAGTGAAGATTTTGCACCCGCGTTTACCGTGATATCGACGTCATATTTTGACGTGATATTGACGTATTTTTTTCCGAAAAGGCGTCTTTATGACGTCTTTAAGTCGTCAATTTGTACCATTAATTACGTTATTAAGACGACATAAAGACGTCGTATTGGTCAAAATAAGACGTGATTTTTACGTCTGGATTTGACGTGATTTTCACCTTGTGTACGTCGTCTTTAAGACGTCGTAAATTAACGTCAAAAAGTGAAGATTTTGCACCCGCGTTTACCGTGATATCGACGTCATATTTTGACGTGATATTGACGTATTTTTTTCCGAAAAGGCGTCTTTATGACGTCTTTAAGTCGTCAATTTGTACCATTAATTACGTTATTAAGACAACATGAAGACGTCTTATTGGTCAATATAAGACGTGATTTTTACGCATTGATTTGACGTGATTTTCAAGTCGTGTACGTCGTCTTAAAGACGTCATAAATTCACGTCAAAAAATGAAGATTTTGCACCCGCGTTTCACGACATATAGACGTCATATTTTGACGTGCTAACGACGTCTTTTTATGACGAAAAGACGTCGTATTGACGTCATATTTTGAAGCGATTTTTACATTATTAATAATTAAAAAATTGAGATGGTTATGTCTTGTAGTATATTCCATAGTCAACACTTTTTATAACATGTAACACATAATCCTATCCTATTCCTAAATCCTAAACCTAGCCTATAACCTACGTCTAACACCTTACTGATCATTTGTCGTATAGGTTCCGTATATATATCCCGCTTCTTAGTATGTGAGATTTAAATGGTTAGTATTGACTGTTTAGTATTTCAAAGAGTTGATGCCTAAATAATTAATTTGCAAATCATGTTGAAAATATTAAAAACAGGTTGGTATTTATATTAGTTTTAATATCTGCAAAAACAAGATCATAATAATAACAATGTTTTCAATGTAAATAGTTATAAAAATTGGAATTTTACTTTGCACTCTAATGCGATTGTTTATAATCGATCATGAATGAATCCTGTATCCATTAGACCTGAAGACGTTAATCATAAGTCCTACTGTATTTTCTTTTGTTATTCATGTTCTAAAAGGTTTCTTTAGAAAATTTAGCAATATTACCACCTTGGGATCATTGGGTTATTTCCACTTTGATACGATCGTTTATAATCGATCATGAATTATTCCTGTAGGCGATCCTATTATGTTGTAGACGTTCATAAGTCCAATATTTGTTTGTTTGTTTTTACTCATGTTCTAAAGGGATTCTTTAGGAAATCTAGCAATATTACCACCCTGGCATCATTGGGTTATTTCCACTTTGATACTATCGTTTATAATCGATGATGAATTATTCCTGTAGGCGATAATAGGTTGTAGACAGTCCAATCTTTGTTTGTTTTTTCTCATGTGCTTAAAGGTTTCTTTAGATAATTTAGCAATGTTACCTTGGCAACATTGAAAATTTGTTGTAGAATTAGCATTATACAGATAATCAGCTAAATTGCATATTTGTTTTATTAGGTCAGAGGCAGGCGCGCCGGAAGCAGTTTTGGATTGGGGGGGGGGCAAAACCCCAAGGGGGCTCACAATTTTGGTGTGTATAGGGGCTCATGCCAAACCACACTCTGGGTTGCCAAGTTTGAGCCAAAGGTGAGAGTGAGACATTGCGAGGGAGCGAAGTGACTGAGCGGGGGGAGGGTGTGGGAGGGGGGTGTCCCCCCTCCCACGGTAGGGAGTTTTTGCATTTTTGGACTTGAAATTGTGCAATCTGATGCATACCTAGATAGGAAATTCGGCTGTATTTGGGAAAGCGTGATATGATTTGATCGACCAGAAAGTTTTAATATATTTTTCACGTAGAAAACAAATAATTGACACACTAATAAATATGTACCCCAAAACACACACACACAACACAACATAAACCATAATTATGCAACATTATGTATGATCCAACAACACACTGCCAATAATGAGTCCCGATGGAGCGAAGCGCCTGAGGGCTGGGGAAGGGAGGGAGGGGGAGGGTTTGGGAGGGGGTATCCCCCTCCCACGGTAAGAAAGATTTTGCATTTATGAATTTGAAATTGTGCAATCTGGTGCATACCTAGATAGGAAATTCGGGCTTAAGATTAACTGCATCTGGGAAAGCGTGTTATGATTTGATATATTTTTCACGAAGAAAGCAAATAATTGACGCACTAATAAATATGCACCACTCCCACATAAATATTGTATTTAGTGTCATACACAGTTCCAACATAAACCATATATGGCTTATGTATGATCCAACAACATGGCCTACAGCCAATAATGAATCCCTGATAGCAAACACTGGTAAAAATGACGTCAAATTTACGTCGTTTTTCGTCGTGCACGTCGTCTTAAAGACGTCTTAAATTCACGTCAAAAAGTGAAGATTTTGCACCCGCGTTTACCGTCATATAGACGTCATATTTTGACGTGAAAATGACGTATTTTTTTCCGAAAAGGCGTCTTTACGACGTCTTGAAGACGTCAATTTGTACCATAAATTACGCCATTTAGACGACATAAAGACGTCTTATTGGTCAATATAAGACGTGATTTTTACGTCTGGATTTCAGTTCATTTCCACCTTATGTACGTCGTCTTTAAGACGTCGTAAATTCACGTCAAAAAGTGAAGATTTTGCACCCGCGTTTACCGTCATATAGACGTCATATTTTGACGTGATAATGACGTATTTTTTCCCGAAAAGGCGTCTTTACAACGTCTTTAAGACGTCAATTTGTACCATAAATTACGCCATTTAGACGACATAAAGACGTCTTATTGGTCAATATAAGACGTGCTTTTTACGTCTGGATTTGACGTCATTTCCACCTTGTGTACGTCGTCTTTAAGACGTCGTAAATTCACGTCAACAAGTGAAGATTTTGCACCCGCGTTTACCGTGATATAGACGTCATATTTTGACGTGATAATGACATATTTTTATCCGAAAAGGCGTCTTTATGACGTCTTTAAGTCGTCAATTTGTTCCATTAATTACGTTATTAAGACGACATAAAGACGTCTTATTGGTCAATATAAGACGTGATTTTTACGTATTGATTTGACGTGATTTTCACGTCGTGTACGTCGTCTTAAAGACGTCATAAATTCACGTCAAAAAGTTTTTTGACGTGATAATGACGTATCTTTTTCCGAAAAGGCGTCTTGAAGACGTCTTGAAGACGTCAATTTGTACCATAAATTACGCCATTTAGACGACATAAAGACGTCTTATTGACGTCATAAAAAGGTCGTCCATACGCCAAAAATAATTGTTTAAATGTCTTTGAAAGACGTCATATTCACGTTGTAATAACGTCGTCTATACGACAAAAAATAATTGGAAAAAATGTTTTTTAAAAGACGTCACAATGACGTAATGAGGTCGTTCATACGACAAAAAATGATGGCAAAAACTAGTCTTGTAAAGACGTCATAATGACGTCTTAATATTGTCGTGCGTACGACACAAACCTTAATGGCAAAAATGGTCCTTTCAAAGACATTATAAAGACGTCATTATAAAGCCTTTTATACTACAAAATAAATACTTAAAAATTATCTTTTAATGACGTGATAATGACGTCGTTTTTACATTCTTAATATGACGAAAAAGCATTGGAAAAATGGTCTTTGAAAGACGTCACAATGACGTTGTAAAAAGGTCGTCCATACGACATTAAATGATGGCAAAAACTAGTCTTGAAAACACATCATAATGACGTCATATTAACGTCGTCGTACGACACTAACCATAATGGCAAAAATAGTCTTTAAAAGACATCATGAAGACGTCAATTTTAAGACTTTTTTATGACAAAATAAATAGTGAAAAAATGGTCTTTGAAAGACGTCAACATGACGTAGTAAAAAGTTCGTCCATACGACAAAAAATGATGGCAAACAATAGTCTTGAAAAGACGTCAAAATGACGTCTTAATAATGTTGTCCGTAGGACACAAACCTTAATTGCAAAAATGGGCTTTCAAAGACATCATAAAGACGTCGTTATAACGTATGTTATACTACAAAATAAATACTTAAAAATAATTCTTTAATGACGTGATAATGACGTCGTTTTTACATCCTTAATATGACGAAAAAGCATTGGAAAAAATGGTCTTTGAAAGACGTCACAATGACGTTGTAAAAAGGTCGTCCATACGACAATAAATGATGGCAAAAACTAGTCTTGATATCACATCATAATGACGTCGTATTAACGTCGTCGTACGACACAAACCATAATGGCAAAAGTAGTCTTTAAAAGACATCATCAAGACGTCAATTTTTAGACGTTTTTATGACAAAATAAATAGGGGAAAAAATGGTCTTTGAAAGACGTCAAAATGACGTAGTAAAAAGGTCGTCCATACGACAAAACATGATGGCAAAAAACTAGTCTTGAAAAGACTTCAAAATGACGTCGTAAAGTGGTCGTCCATACGACAAAAAATGATGGCAAAATAGTCTTTCAAAGACATCATAAAGACGTCGTTGTTACGTCTTCTATACGACAAAAATAAATACTGAAAAAGTGATCTTTAAATGACGTAATATTAACGTAATTTTTACGTCCTTCCATACGACAAAAAACAATTGGAATATGGTCTTTGAAATACGTCACATTAACGTCGTAAAAAGGGCGTCCATACGACAAAAAATGATGGCAAAAAATTGGTCTTGAAAAGACGTCAAACTTACGTCTTTATAGCGTTATTGATACGACATAAACCCGTATGGCAAAAATGGTCTTTAAACGACATTATAAAGATGTCGTTATCATGTCTTCTATACGACAATAATACATTCTTAAAAATGGTCTTTGAACGACGTTATAATGACATCGTTTTTACGTCTTTCCTACGACAAAAATAAATAGTGGAAAAATGGTCGTTTAAAGATGTTATAATGACGTCAATTTTACGTCTTTTATACGACATAAGGCATCATGTCAAAAATGGTCTTTAAAATACGTCATAATGACGTCGTATTCTGATCGTTTGTACGACATATGACGTGTTTACCAGTTTACGACCAAATTAAGACGTCATAAAGACGTCAGTCTGCTATCAGGGATCCATCAGATTTAAGTTTTGGTAAGGCTGGACTTTAGTAACCAAAACCTGCACACTAACTAACATTTCAATCTAATAGTTATAACTCCACCATGCTCGAAAGGTATAGAAAATAACAAACGACTAACTAATGGTAAAATGCCTGTTATGAGTGTTATCATTCAAAAAGAGCAATTAAAACACAAAACCTCTTTTGAAAATGTGTGACAAAGTGTAAGCATTTTTGAATGAAGACAGCCCTGTACTGCCTACAAAATATAATGAGTTTTACCAAAGACACTACAAAAAGTACAAGGGATTCAAGCATCATTGTACTAACACGAAGAAGAAAAAAAAAACACATCGTGTAATACTGTAATTACCTTCACATGCTCCAATAGTCTGCGTATTTGCAGCCCCCTGCATGGAATTCAGTTAAAAACGATAATATTTGGGCAAAATGCACCTCAAATTCGGTCAAATCCGGGTAATATTTGGGCAAAATAAAGTAATTTCAGGACTAAACTATTACAAATATCATTTTCGGGCATCAAAAAGGCGAAGACCTCAGTTTGTTTTGCTTGTCGGGTGCAAAACGGGGAGGATAATTTTTCGGGCAAACGACCTCAGCCCCCCACCCCCCCCCCCCCGGGGGGGGGGCACTCGAATTATTTATTGACGGGGATGTGCCTCACGGAACTCTGAAATGGGGGTCTTAACTCTTAAGAGCTGACTATACAAGCACAAAATATAGGGTCTTTGGAGCTACAAAAACCCTGAAACGGGAGTTAAATTAAGGGGTCTAAGGAGAAGACTAAAACTACACAATTATACCGTGGACTTGGCCGGGGGACTTGGAGCTACCAAAGACCTACGGAAACCCTCAAATGGTGGTCCAAGCCCCCAAGGAGCTGACTATAAGAAGAATAATGGACTTGGCGCTACTCAACTACCTAGCCAAGTCATTCCGGGGGTCTATGGAGCGGCAATTTTGGAAAATTGGGTACTTAAGAGCGGCAATCGGGTGTGAAAGCGCGGGGTCTTGTAAGCGGCATACCTGTCTTACATTATACATGAGTGCTCTCCCCCGCCCCCCCCCCCCCCCCCCTTTGAGAAAAATATGCTCTTACGCCCGTGCCCATTGCATACACACACATTGCAATTCTGTTTCTTGTGTCATAACAGTTGCTAAATATAACGACAAAATCATCACCACATTGGTGATGATCTTGTTGTTATACTAATTGTTAAATGACAGACACCAAGTAATACAGCCTGTAAAGCTTTAACTTTCAGAATGGTGATTATTAGTTCATTTATATATTTTGTCTGACTGGTAACCTGCAGCTACTGCAGAAAGTTAAAAAAGTTTGTGTGTTTGCCAGTTAATTAAGTTGATTTATTGAGCCTCATTCTACAAGCATAGCTTTGGTTCGATGGGTGAGAAATTATATTTCACTGTTTATAAACTCAACTATTTCTCGCTACTGTTTTCACGATGAAATGAAAAACAAATATATTATAAATACATGATTGCTGCACCTTTTAAATTGCATTTATACAGTAATCGATGGTTTTGTTTTGTATCATCGTCAGAGCGCGTTGTGGTGGTGCGCCCTCATTGCGTTGAAAAAGAAATGTCTGCAACGTTACCAAGATGGACGCGCCCATGGAAAATAAAATGCTGGTGAACGACACCAAAGTAATGATTCCATTGCCACCCAAACCGGTAAGATTACAGTTGTATTGCTTGAATATAATTTCTTCTTTCTAAATTTCCTGTTTTAACACACTTTAAGTGCTTTTACATTACTTAGATTAAAGCTTTATGAGAATGTTTATTCTACTTCTATCGGTGCAGCAATAATTACCGCACAAGACATACTTCGGTTATTGGATGCATTTCCGTGGTGTGTGTATGATTCGCATTATGATAGCATCTATTCTTCAGACTGTGCACCGTGCTTGATTACGTGTCGGATTTCGGATACGAAGACACAAATGGTTTTCAATAATTTGCATCCTGCTCTCTACTGGGTCCAATTTAAATAATCACAACAAATATTGGGTAAAATGTGTATGCAGCCATAACATGTTGGCAACCCAACAGGTAAATTATTCCACACATAGCCGGCATAGCCATAGCTATATTTACAAAAGGCTAGCGCGTAGCGTTATCCACATCTACTAGTAAATAGGTCCAGTGAACTGGACCATTTACACGCAACATATAGGAACTCGTGTATGCATCATGTACCTGCCCGACATTATCGGTGTCAACTCATTCATTCCACATTCATAAAACATTCATTGTATACACTAAGCCTGAGTCATGTCGGAATTTTTTTGTTCCGGAATCCGCCGGTGTTGTGCCGGTCGGAATCCGGTATTCCGATTTAAAAAAAAACCTGCCAATGAATGATACGGAACGAACACGCACTAGAAGGTCTGCCATAGCTTCGGCAGGTAGGCAGGCCCCGCGCTGCGAGACAGGCCAACTCAAATGCCTCGCGGAAAATTTTGTAGTAGAAAACTATCAGAAGAAAACAAATGACAAAAAAGTACAAGAAAGACGATGTCGAATGCAACTTACAACGACAAGAAATCCGCTGCGTTTATTATGAAAGCCGATCTAGACTAGTAGGCTACTAGTAGCTACCCGGCCCGGCGCGCCCCGCACAGTCATGCGCTATGCAGCTGCTACCATAGCGCTCAGCTCGAGCTGCACATAATACTGTTCAAACGATAATTCTCAATTAAACGTTGACATCCAGTCCGCCCTCTTTCGGTTACTAATGCTCAATACAACCCGCCATATCACTCGTATACTTTACGTGCAGGTTACGGGTCTATTTTCTTACGCAAGAATCCATCCGCCGGGAATTGGGGAAGTCCCGGCGGATGGATTCTTGCGTAAGAAAATAGACCCGTAACCTGCACGTAAAGTATACGAGTGATATGGCGGGTTGTATTGAGCATTATATTAGTAACCGAAATAGGGCGGACTGGATGTCAACGTTTAATTGAGAATCGTTAATTCAGTACATGTGCAGCTCGAGCTGAGCGCTATGGTAGCAGCTGCAATATAGCGCATGACTATGTGCGGGGCGCGCCGGGCCGGGTAGCTACTAGTAGCCTACTACTAGTCTAGATCGGCTTTCATAATAAACGCAGCGGATTTCTTGTCGTTGTAAGTTGCATTCGACATCGTCTTTCTTGTACTTTTTTGGTCATTTGTTTTCTTCTGATAGTTTTCTACTACAAAATATATAAGATATTCTTTATGTATTACATTGTTTCATCGGAATACCGGAATGGAGAAAACCAAACCGGAACACGCACACACCGGACGGATTCCGGTCTTCCGACCGTTCCGACCCAGGCTTAGTATTGAAAGATATGCATTAATAAATGTTGGAGTTGCAAAAAGATATTCGTTTTAACCCTACGAGTGCAATTTTAGATTGTCCTTTAATTTCACACAGTTAATAAGTTAAGTACCATGTTATTCCAGTGCAGTCACTTCTGAAGATAGTATTAAAAGGGTTTATGTAATTGTAAAAGTTGTAACTTGTAGTACAGGAAATATGGGGAAAGGAATTCGGGTGAACGGCAGGAAAAGGGTAAAATAAAAAAGAACAAAATATTCATATATATATGAGCCAGCAAGAATTTTCTGACCAATTACCGGTCGAAAACCTGATTAGGAAGTTGTTCAATTTTGCGTGAGGATTGGAATCAGCAGAAAATGTGGGGGTGGCCCAGACAAACTCATCGATTGAGAAGGAGAAGGGTGCTATTTAAAGGGATCTAGTAACTTTGTTGACATGTGAAAAAAGTGATGAATGGTTGATAAAAATGTGTACGGGTGTGATCTGATAATGTTCACTAAATTAATGTGTGAAAATGTCATGATGTTAAATGGATGTTACATGGCCAAGTAATGAGGGGAAATGCAAAGTGATATTCGCTAACTCATTGCACCGCCTTTGTACATAGTTATAACTTTCCAATGGATAATTAAATATCTGAACACTTCAATCCTAAATGTATTTTGAACGAAAGGAAAAATTCATAAAAACAAAACCTATTCCACGATTCATTTGGTAATATATGAATAAAACAAGGTAAGAGAGAACCACTATCTGGGTTCTATTAGGTTTTGTTGATTTGGACAATGTTACGAGATCCCTTTAATTTTAAAGTCACCTTTTTTTTCCCTTCGGAGATAATCACGTTTACATTTTGGGAGCCTCTTAGAAACCAAATGGTAATAAGCTAGCTGTCTTTTATTTTTGATAGATAATTCCCCAAATTAGACATAATTATTATTTTATAATGTTGATAAATAAGATGGACCTACAAGATGGTATGCTAAAACTTGTTTTAGCCGCTAACATTAGGCTGTTTTCGCCCAGCGACGTACGCGGCTTTCAGCGACGCAGGAACGATCTATCGGTACGTCCGCCGCGCTCAAACAACTCTCGCTTACAAGCAGTTTCGCAATTCGTTGAACGCGGACGTAGACTCGTATCGGCAGCACACTACACAAGTGCGAGCGACCGTGATGAACGTTTGACCCCGCTCCGAGCGGCGAGCTCGCTGATTGGTTGTTGCCTTATCGGGCGGTCGCATAGCACAGACGCAATTCTGACTGAAACACGTCCGTGATTTCAACCCAAGAACGGTCTGCCCGCTGTTACTATAGGAAGCTCTCGAATTTGCACATGACCCGCAAGTTTCTATGTCCGCGTTGAGGTTGCGAAAAGCCTATATTATTTAATCAATGCCTTCTCAACCAGAAAAGATTAATAGCAGGGGTGAGGGCAATAGGAGTATGTTTTTTTTTCTTTCTTTTTTCAGAATAAAAACAAAATAAAAAAATATAGGTCGCGGAGCAGTAGATTTGGATAATAATCATTGTCTGTTTGTTTAAATTATAATAGAAGGAAAAAATAAACAAAACATGCAACAGATCACACACTGAAAAGTCTGTAGACATTGATGGGATGATATTGTTTGATTTTGTTGTTGTTTTAATAAATAGTTCAATAAAATATATTTGTTTACATCAAAATATAAAAACATGCAACATATCACACACTAAAAAGTCTGTAGACATTGTTGGGATAAACAATTGTTTGTCTTGTTTTTTTAGAATAGAAGGAAATAAACAATACTTGTTTACTTGTGGACGTAGTGTGGCAAGATTGGTAGAGCGCGCGCTTTCCGATCTCGAGATCCCGAGTTCGAACCCTACCCACAATGCAAGGCATTTAATCCACATTGCTGCTCTCTACCCAGGAGTATAAATGGGTACTTGGTCGGGTGTTAATTAGCCTGGGCGCTATCATATGGCTGCCATTGGCTAGTATGCTCCCCGGGGAGTTGAGATGTTGCGCAAGATAATTGTGCGGGTTTGACCTGTACCTGATGACCAAGGGTAATAATAAAAAGCGCATAGGGACATGCAATTGTGCTTATGTGTTATGCGCTATATAAAAACGTTTCATTATTATTATTATTATATCACACACTAAAATAGCACACCACAATTCAAATGCAATACAAATTCTCATAATTCATATCACTCACTATGTTGACTGAAATGGCAGCTTTTATACAGCACTTGTACAGTTCATTCAAACATGGTAGTTTAATATGTTTATTTCATTTTGACCCACGATGTATGAAGAACCAGACATCATTTGAAGTTGAAATTGTATATTGGTTTCTTTCATTATATGAATGAAAGCTTGTATACCAGGGCAAAATAATATTGCTTGGTGCTGCCAAAAGAGATCATAAGGCAATATAACTGGTTTGGCTGCAAAAGGACGTTAGCTCAATATGTATTGTACACAGGTAAAGGCTTTATGTCGCTCAACTGAGTGTCATGGCGATGGAATGGTGAGATTTCATTGAGGAATCAATATAGCACTCTGGATGAAAGCATAACATTCATATCTTTTTGTCGTCTTTAAATTGAGAATGAGTAAAGGGAAATTGCCCTTTGTTGCCAAAAACAAAATCATTTTATAAGGCAATATTACTGGTTTGGCTGCAAAAGGACACTACCTTAATTGTATTGTACACAGGTAAAAGCTTTATGTTGCTCAACTGAGTGTCATGGCGATGGAATGGCGAGATTTCATTGAGGTATCAATATAGCACTCTGGATGAAAACATAACATTCACATATGTTTTTGTGTTTAAATTGAGAATGAGTAAAGTGAAAATTGCCCTTTGTTGCAAAAAGAAAATCATTTATAAGGCAATATAACTGGTTTGGCTGCAAAAGGACAATAAGTCAATTGTATTCTTCATAGGTAAAGACTTTATGTTGCTCAACTGAGCCTCATGGCGATGGAATGGTGAGATTTCATTGAGGAACACATTACTGTGATGTGTTTTTTTTTTCTTCTTTTTATTGCTGGAATGAGTAAAAGAAAATTGCCCTTTGTTGCCAAAATACAGGGCTCGACACTCGCACTGGCCCAGGGCCAGTGATATTGCACTTCGGGCCAGCAAAAATGTATGAAAGTCATATTTTGGTGGCCCAATCGGGCAAGCAGATTTTCATCGAGACAGTAAAAAAATTAGGAAAATCTTGTTTCCTTCCATGGATGTCATGCTTCCATCTATCATCACAGGTTTCACCAGGAAAGGGTGATATTTTGAATAGTAAAAAGATAACTCATGAAATAAAATTTTCGGGCCAGAAAAGGGAAGAAATTATTTCACTGGCCCGACCGGGCCACTATCAAAAAAGGTAAGTGTGGAGCCCTGCAAAAAAGTTCATAAGGCAATATAAATGGTTCGGCTGCAAAAGGACGCTAACTCAATACATATGTTGTACAGAGTAAAAGGCTTTTATGTTGCTCAATCAATTGAGCAATTAGTGTCATGGCGATGGAATGGTTGGATTTCCGGGAAGTTATATTCGGGTGAATGAATGCGTTGCAATATGTTTGAGTCTTTTTAATAATAGACACAACTATCATTCAGAAATATGATGATGACATGTTCTGGATGGTATTAATAGGTTTTCAATTTTGTTTTAATGACAGACCTATCCATCGTAGAAATGTGATTAGTAAACGCTTTGGACGGCCAAGCCCCCTGTTACTGAAAATCAGGAGGCACCATGTGAAATTGGATGGACATCTAAAAATACTCCAAGGTGATTGGTCAATGCAGGACTTGCAGTTTGTTGACCTGCTTTGGACTGCTGATTACCCTTTTGTAGGTGGACATGGAATAGGCCAGGTAGTGGATTTGGTTCAGGGGGGGGGGGGGGGGGGGGGGGGGGGGGGGGGGGTGCTATTCTTATGTGTTTCCACATGTACTATCTATCTATCTAGTATCAGGCCATAGTTTATCCAAACGTTGGACAAAGCCCTCCTCATGACATATTCTCTTCTGTCTCTGTTCATGTATGGCATAATACAAATTATTTGTTTAAATTGTACATGATTTACTCATGGAATTTATACAACTTTGCATTCAATATCATAGATATATAAATGTTGTATTCATGAATAAAACAATTATATTCTTATATAGGATATATATAAAAATATAATACAATTTTACATATTTAACAAGCAAAATAATTTAAGGAGATAGTGTTGTGAAGCTGTAAAAGAGGATGTTAATTGTTACGAAGAAAACAAAATCAAAGTTTAGGACATCAAGAGTAGCAACTTAGACAAATCCACTGTCATGACTGAGTGGTTATTTTTTGTTTTTTCAAAGAAACACATTCTTCAACTTGCCAACACTATCTCCTTAAAAAAATAAACACATGGTATATACACAAATTTAAAATGAACATACCTTGATTTGAGTCCCACTGGAGTCAGAGCCCTCTGTCGGTTATATCCAGTATGTAGCTATCCGATGGAAGATCAAGTCACATATTATCCATTTATTGAATTGCATCGTATTTCCTCTGACGTTCCACTTTGTTGATGTTGCTCGTAAATCCTTCAAAATTCCTTGTTGTTACGGAGAATTGTCCAGTCTCAAATGTTAGTGCTTTCCCTGTAGCTTTATGCACAAGAAACTTGAAGAAAAATCTTGCATTCAAGAAAAAGATTTGATAATCAAATAATATTTGTTTGCACAAAGGAGGCAATGTACTTCTGCGGAAGATTAGAAACAAGCAGAAAATATAGACTTAAATTGTCAATTGTAAGTAGAAGTTCCTTGACATGTACCCATACACAATACAAATATTCAAACAAACGTTTTATTCAAGCCAACATGCACGGTTGTAACAAGTGTAACAATGTAACAATGTTAATCGCAGCTACCGAGTTACACATGTGTACAATTTAACACAGGTTGAAACTTGCACTCGTACAGTAATGTAGTTCAGTGTTGATTCCATGTACAGTGTACACTTGACATTTCACCTTGTGCCTTTCCAACAAATTCACACAAAATTGATGCAAAATTCACACAAAACCTATTATGTTAGTACAAGTCGGTATGGCGAACTGATGTGGTATACAAGTGGGGACGATAAACATGCTCCCGAAAACAATGCGATGCGCTTCGTTTCACTTATTTCCTCGTCAATAATAATAGGATTTGTCGATTTGAATCAGTAATTCGTCCAAATAACAAGAGGGCTCCTCCCTCTAATGTGTATTTAAAGCTGATCCCACAAAACCACACATGTATGCGTAACGACTGGTGCACGAAAACACATGTACAAAATGCACAGTAAACTTGCAAATTGTATCAAAATAAACTAGATTGTTCCAAATGAAGAGAGAGACGCCAACATATTATTCCAGATTGGGTGAAAAAGTTTGTACGACAAAGGGCAAGTGATAACTTGGTCTAAAAGTTTAAAACACTTGTATGCATAGCTCGACCAAACTCATAGTAGCAGTGTATGCTCCTCGCATGCTGTTTGTGAAATATGTGGGCCTTTCGAGAATAACACGCAAAACTGACAAAAGTCGCCAAAGAACCCTGCAACTAAACGAGAATCCATGAAATGCTCCAATAAGTAAGTAGTGGTAATTACTCCGATGTACACTAAGGTACCCCGTGGCTCAAACAGCGGTGAAAAAAAAGTAAATCCCGACTTAATTTCCAGTGAGCCTCCTTTCTTTTATGAAATTCTTCCCACGCAAGAGCTGCATTGTACCACTAATAGTTTTAAAGCTGAGCTTCTGCACAGTACCTAGTCCGATCCCTGAGACTTTCCGTAAGTAAGATTATGCCGTTCACAGAAGACAATAGGAGCCACTTCTCAAAAATACCCTCTCTCCTGAGAAAAACTTGGGGTCACGGCAGAAAAACTTGGCCAAAACTTTTTCTCAGCGCTTTCTGGAATGCCTACATACGTACACATACATATTACACAAGTTTGTGAATTCCATTTCGACTTGTCAGTGAGGGACGTTTAACGCTCCGCCACCCCTTTTGTGACGCGGCTTTATCGTCTCGATTCTTTTCATTTTTTGTATTTTACCTTCAGGACACCACGAGTTGAACAATGCTCAAAACTTTTTTCTTTCCTTATTTTTTCCTTTTTTGTTTTGTTTGCCTTTCCGTCTCTTTTTTTCTCTCTTTACCTTTTATGTGTGCGTTCTTTCTCCTTCTCTCTCTACTCTAGTTAGTTTGCTCAAAACACAAACTATATGCAACGGTGTGCTTCAAAAGAATGAATAGATGGCAAAATGTAAACATCATGGGGTGGCGAAGCCCAGCACTATTCTCATTTTAATTGTCATCTTTCTCTTCTTTTTCCTCTCTCTCTTCCACACATCCATGTACAAAACTAGAAAGACAGAACGAACAAAAGAAGGGGACAAATGTCAACACAGGGTGGTGAAAAAAATGGCAGCCCTTTTTTTTTTCTCATCGCATACCAAAATCGGCAAAGAACAAATATATATATATATATATATGAGGGAGCGCTCACTTCTATTGTGATACTGGTCACGAAATGAAAGGAAGAGATTTGTAAAGCGTTGTTTAGACTAGACAAGAGTTGCATCTATAGGGTTTTTTTGTTTCTTTCGCAAATACACAACTTTTTTTTGACAACCAGCGATGAAGAATCACACCAAGTACTGAAAAAGGAAATTGATTACAACAATGGTTAAAACAGGGCTGGACAATTAAGCACTTGCCCTCTTGTCCGTCCGGGGCAAGTAAAAGTTGATGTCGGGCGAGTAAAATGTCAACAATGGTTTAGTTTGGTTGCCCGATCGATCTAAGAAATTATTGGTCAACTAGAGGAGACAAATATTATTCCTTCCGTACAGTATGTAAATCTCATCAAGTTGCATAGCGGGCAAGTAGATATTATGTTCGTGGCAAGTGAAATTGCCCAAATAGGCCAGTAAAAAAACAAAAGTTAGTGTATAGGTTCGGTAAATAAAGGAAGAGAGCTAGCAAACTGCAAATATACACTGGCTGATAACCACGGGATGAAAAATAGATTGGATTGAGAAGGGTCCAGGAAATATAATGTATACGTATGTATGTTAATCATCAAATATAACAGGGCAGTATTGACACACAACATGCCCATGCCAGTATAGGCACCATGTACCATTCATTTACTGTACACCAAAATGTCCATTGAGTTTATAAAATAACTAAAACTGATTTAATAAGTTTTCCTAGATCATGACGATTTCAAAATAGCGAACACAGTTTTCAATTATGAAAGAACTTAATATTTTAGTCTTTCTCCTTTATAACTTTCATACCATATTAGTTTTCTGATTCATTGACCAGTATTACGGTTGCCTTTAAGCAAAGCATTCTATCATTTTCAATTTGCAGAATTTGATAGTAATTATTAATATCAATTTGTAGTTGTATAACTGTTTTTTAAATGCTATTTTCTAGTTAAATGGTTGAATGGTTGACTGGTTGAGCAAATAATTCATGTTTACAAATCCTGTTAATTGTGCGCAAAACATTTGTTTGAAGTGGTGAACTCGGGTGTGAAACCTATGGAGCCAAAAGTATGCCGACCTTGACGCCCCCAAAAGTACAATGATCATGACTAATATTACTTACGCATAATTGACTGCGTGGGACTGAACAAATATTGTGGCACCTTGCTGCGTGCGTTATTGTGGCTGTATCCAAATATGATGTAAACAAACAACGCTTTCAAATTCCATGATACGCTTTGTTTCGTTGTTCAAGTGTTTTGTTTTAATAATGACTCCACTCCCGATGTATAAATATTTCATCTAAAGTCTATAAAGTGAGCCGTGTGACACAAAATTCCAAATCATTCCCCAAAATATTTGTGGTCATTCTGGGATAAATCTCATCTTTATCTTTCAGATATTGTAATTCCCAACAGTAAATTACATTCTACTATTAATAGGTAATTCATTGATTTTGCAGATGAAATACACACTTCCTTTTATAGACAACGCTGGTTCAAACAAATTGTGCATTTGAGTACCGTATAGAAAGCCCCAAAATTAATATTTCTCTCTTATTAGTCTATAGACATGTGCTCTTTCTATAAAGGTGGCTGCTCACTAGTGGTGGTTTGACTGCCTAGGCCCCCTCCCCCCCCCCCCCCCCCTCCCCCTTCTCCCCAACTACAATGCATAACAAATCACTCCAGAGGTCATGGTGCATTTGAGTACAGAAGCTCAAGTCTATCTTTATTTGTGCTCTTTCTATACAGGTGGCTGTAAAGCCCAGAAATTAACCCAGGTGGCTGCTATAAACTAGTGATGGTTTGACTGCCTTTCCGCCTTTCCCCCCCCCCCTCCCCCCCCTCCCCCCTCCCCCAACTACGATGTATAAAAGTCACTCAAGAGGTCATGGTGCATTTGAGCACAGAAAGCTCAAGTCTCTCTAAATACAAGTGCTCTTTCTATACAGGTGGCCGCTAACTAATGACGATTCGACTGCATTGTTTTCTCCGAACTAAAGACACAAGCACATTTACGTAAATGTATACCAACAGGCATTCCACAGGTCATTGTGCTTTGCGCTTGGCGGTCTTAGAAATCAATATTTCGTGCTAATGGAACTGTAATTTACCCACCTCAGATCATGAATGAAGAGGTGCGTGCATGCCTTTATTTAAACAGGCTGTGCATCCAATACATGACGTCATTATCAGATTGTCATGGTAGCGTGAATGTATACTAGCACATTATTTTTTAACTTTGTAATTTCGTGAATAGCGATGATCGAGACCTGGCCATTCAGATTTGATAAATATATCACTCTGATTCGATATATTGTGAGCTAATTGATTAATATGTCTTTTTCCCCATGACAAGATAACATGTACAGTAGACCTATTGCTGGAGGACCATTTTTCATAATTATCCCAGGGGTTTAAAACATAGTGGCATAAAGGCTCAACATTTCTCAAGTCTCTAAAGTTGGCACCATAAGGGCCAGGGGCAATAAAAGTACAGACTATTGGATAGATTGGACTAATAAAGGACAATAAAAGATTACATAACCCCTCTATTTATAAACTCCTTAATAAAACATCATGTTGCAATGGAATGGAATGGATTCTATACGGGACCATGGAGTTGAAGATAAGTCTATCTAAATTGCACAAAAGTATCACTTTGTTGCAATCTCTAGTGCTACTTTGTAGTACAGGTACATAACATTAACAATGACAATGGCTACTGTTTGTGATTACTGGGTGCATGTTAGTGTTTGTGTGTGCGTTTGCGTGTGCGTGTGCGTGTGCGTCTGCGTGTGCGTGTGCGTCTGTGTTTGTAAACACCATCAAATCGGGAACATACATGTGACAAAACACCATCTAATCGCGGACACACTCCAACTGCGGATGTCCGCGGTTAGAATTACAATGAGAAAGCACTGCTTGTCCACGTTTAGAATGTAACTAATTGAACTGCTGCCCGTTCTGAAGCTCGTCCCCGATTGGAATGTAAATGTGAAATTTTTGTGTGTATCGGAGTGTGTGGTTTACATCGTGCGTGTGTCGTGATCGGCAAGAAAACTACTATACCGCCCTCATGTGATATTACCTGGATACCCCCCTCCCCCTGGCCTAGATGTGCATTAGCTGTATGAGGAACCCCCCTATCCTTTGTTTTTCGCGAGTCCCCGTTTACCAGGTAAATAGTCAAGAGTCCCCGTTTGCCGGTGCTTACAAGTATGTGTGTGTGTGTGTGTGTGTGTGTGTGTGTCCGTATGTGTGCCTGGAATCTATGACATTCAAAATGACAATGACTACTGTCTGTAAAGTGTGTGTGTGTAAGTTTGCATGTGCATGCGTATGTGTGTGTGTTTGTAAACACCCCCAAATCGGGGACATACATGTGACAAAACACCATCTAATCGCGGACACACAACAACTGCGGACGTCCGCGGTTGGAATTACAATTAGAAAGTACTGCTTGTCCACGTTTAGAATGTAACTAATTGAACTGCTGCCCGTTCTGAAGCTCATCCCCGATTGGAATGTAAATGTAAAATTTTCGTGTGTATCGGAGTGTGTGGTTTACATCGTGCGTGTGTCGTGATCGGCAAGAAAACTACTATACCGCCCTCATGTGATATTACCCGGATACCCCCCTCCCCCTGGCCTAGATGTGCATTAGCTGCATGAGGAACCCCCCTATCCTTTGTTTTTCGCGAGTCCCCATTTTCCAGGTAAAGAGTAAAGAGTCCCCGTTTGCAGGTGCTTACAAGTATGTGTGAATCTGTGCGTGTGTGTGTGTATGTGTACTTGCATGCCTGTGTGTATGTGTAAACGTGTGTGTGTATGCGTGTATGTGCGTTCTTCGATGTAGACAAAGGGAGTTGACCGATGCCATTGATGATGCTAATTAAAGTGAGCCGAGTAAACATATTAAAGCTTCTCATATCTCTCAGCAAATATAAATGCGCTCTTTGTGTAATTCCAATCAAACTGGTACGAAGAATGACCTCTTTCAAAATCAGTACTATAACAGTGCTATATTGTAGATGTTTAATTTTTTTTCTTCAAAAATGCTCCCGTGCAAAGTCACACACGTGACCCATGCCATTTGACCTCTGTCCTTGAGTAAGGTAATCCAAATAAAATCTTTTGTGTTACACCTGAAAGACTTCAACATATGCAAGTCATATGAAGTTCACATCATCATACCTCCTATCCTTACTAAAATATAAGCATCCTATTTTTAAAATGTTCATATTTTAGGTCACACACGTGACCAAGAATGGCCCACTACATGGACTTCAACTATGAGAATAGTAAACTAACCACCCACTGTGAACAAACATAAAAAAACTTTCTTGGGCCTCATATTTGACACCCACAAGAATTCATGAAGTATTTGCAAGATCTAGAAATTAAATTAATATTGACATAAATTCTTTGTTACTCGAAATAAATGAGTACACATACATATCTTACACAGGAGAGGAACTTAGGAAAAATCATCCTAGAACTTTACATTCAATCTTTTTTTTCTTTCTTATATTAAACCATGGCATAAGTGAACTTGGAGGACCCTGTATTAACTCTACGCAAATTGGCAAATCTAGCGTGGAGCAGGTTAATTTTCTTGGGCCTCATGTACGACACTATTTTGAGAAGAATGTATTAAATATTTGTCAGGTCCAAAAATTAGTTCGATATTGACATTACATTGTTTACATTTGATGGGAACTTCAAATGCAATAATACAGTACAAATAGAGGCTTTTATGATGCAAAAAATGACCATTGATACCACTAATTCTTTCCAGAGTAAATATTAATTTTTCTGGCTGTGCCCCACACAAAAGGCCCAAAAGAATTTGTGAAATGTATGAAAGTTGGTTTATCACTGTTGACATTGTTATAGCTGAATTGATCAGTGCTATAGACCCAGAGCTGTATGAATGGGAAGAAGGAAATATTGTATCCACTTTTTCAGTGCATTTTTATACTCTAAATATGATATAATTGGCAACAAAAAATTGATGCGAAATGAAAGAATCAAATATAGTTTTACTGCCAAAAAAAAAATGTAATCAAGAAACAAAGCAACAAAAATTGTGAATCATGACATCAATTCCTTCCACAAAATCAAAATCAAAGGTCATACAAATATAAGATGTAAAATTGGAAAAGAAACAAAACAAAGTAAAATATCATGTTAAATACAAGTAAATCTTTCAGAAGGGTTCAAATAATCAATACAACTTTCAAAACAAACACTGAACCCTACTTCGCAATATTTCCAATGCATTCTACAAATAACTAAAAGCAAACGGGGAAATATTCAATAATTCAAATACTATTAAACATAAAAGAACATTATTGCATTGAAGAACAAAATGAAATTTGTTTTAAACAAAGTAATAAAACAATCAAATTATTTTAAACCAGTCATATTTCAGTCAATGTTAAGAACTTACCAAGTCACCAATTAGTTGTAAAGGCTGTGCTTTTCTGCAGTTATATCCTCAAAATAAGAAATGGTCATTCTCCTTGAAACGTGCAATGTAAAATACATTCCTTTTGGCTTCCTCTGCAAATGTCAACAGTTTCTGGCCTTGAACAGGAAAATACCTGTAATTAAAAAAAAAATGAAAAGAAAATTGTTTGTGACAAGTGTGAAATAAAGTATCCAGTTCTACAATGTACATAACATTAGAGAGTAAGTAGGGATTCAACAAGCCCCTCCCACAATAACATGCCCCTCCCACAATTACATGTCCCTCCCACAGCAATAACATGCCCCTCCCACACAATAACATGCCCCTCCCACAAGGAAGATTACATGTACATGCCACCCTCACAAATAATATAACACACCCACCTACAAGATAACATGTGTTACGTATGCCCCTTCCACACGTATAATGAAAACATAAATGTGAGAATGTTGTCTGGTTTGTATCAAATATACGCATCCCCCCACACCCCCCCCCCCCCCCCCGTTTTTGTATGAAAATAAGCTTACATAAATATGCATACATACTATGTGATGTTAATGTTTTTTCTTTGTGTACTTTGATCTAAATTTTACACTGCACCTGTACTTGTAAACCTCATTCCTATACATTTTTAGTGGCAATCAAAAGTGTAATTGCTTGGCAATTAAGATCCAATTACAGTCCAATAACCTGTATAATACCAAGTGGCAAAACATACATGTATGTACATTTTTGTTTAGCGCAATTTCATGTTCACTTTTGAAAGAATGCTAATTAAATACAAAAAAATATATATATCATCTGACTTTATTTTAAAATACATGTTATTCCCTCCACCACCAGTTAACAAAGTCTGTATAATGTAACACTGTATGTAACAATACAGTACGTAGATAAATGCGTGTCTGGGTGCAATTTGCATTCAGCACAATAAGAGCATAAATTATGCAGAACCAGTATCTTTTTTTTTAAACACCTGTCATAGATTTCACTCTTAAATGTATTTGGCAGATTATATTACAGTTTAGTGGTAGCAGGTTCACATGCAATTTACATCGCATTACCATTTAGCATGATATCGACACTGAATTTTGTAAAATCAACAATTTGTTGCAAGCTGCAAACTCACACGTACATTACAGCACATACAGAGAACGTCAACCCAATTCATCTATAACAGAGCTATGAACATCACCATACATTTATAATATCAAATTACCTCTATATAGATTTACCAGTATCGCTGAAAGCATGTAGGTAATCAGGTATCACAGATATCAAGCTACGGTCATGTGTAGTTAAAATCCGATTCACAATTTCACATTTAGTTTAAAATACTGAAGTTTATTATTGTATTGTATTGACAGCCCTGTAAAATCTTGTCAAATTATGTACAAATCTTAATTACCACAATACATTCATCTAAACTAAATGTATGATATATTTTCCTGTCATCTCTTCAATAAATCTGCAAAAAATAAAATAGAACAAATATCTGGCAAATTTCATTTACTGCATGTACATATACTGTATGTAGTACACTTTTCAAGTCCAATAAAAACAGCACAATTGATAAACTATTAAAACACACACACACACACACTCCACCAGCATCAATGAATTTCTCAAATTATGTACACATGGTCATGGGCCGCACCCTGTGAAAGTTTCTTTTTTCCAATAGATGTTAATACAACCTTTATGTACTGTACAGGTAACACCTTTCAATGTCTCAATCAAATTTAACGAGACAAAACATAGAACCGAGCCGCATTTTCCCATCAGTGGGGTTTCTACACCGTCAATACAAATTTCTGCAAACAAATTTAATGATTGTTGGTTAGACACAATAAACGGTTTTTTACCCTATTCTTTGTCCCGTCTAAAAGCACTTTATAAAGACCTCAATTGGAATAAAAACTCTATAGAATTATATTGATAAAGGCACCATTTTGATCTCAATGGAGATATGAATTAATCAAATTAACTTTAAATTAAACTGTTAAAAGACCTGAAATGATTAAAAAAACACTCTATCGATAGAATGTTAAAAGGCACTGTTTGATTTTCAATGAAATCAGGATTTCATCAAATTAACTTGAAAAAAAAAATTTCATTTTTAAATTGTCAACGGTAACAATTACAATGTACTAGTTTTCTGAATTAAAAGAGTTTATTACAAAAAATATATATATATATTAATTTGTTGTTATTGTTTTCTGTGTTTGTTTGTTTGTTTTTTTTTGGGGGGGGGGGGGGGTGGACTCTGGATGGTACTAATTTTCAAAAGATATTCAAGAATAATCTCTGTTGCAATCAGTTCCGTAATTTTATTTTTTTAATCTGCAGTTTGCAGCAGTTTTTACATGTTATTTTTTTAAAGTTGAATTGTGAATTGATGTATTTATGTAAATTGTAATAAACATGTTTTTAAAACAAAAATCATGTTAAATACAATTTACCCACAAAACTAACATTATTTGAGGTAAGCTGCCTAAATTCATCACATGTGCAAGTTGCGTCTTTTAACCAACATTAGATACAACATACTTAGCTAATGGCAAATTACAAACGACCCCTTAAATAATTCTTTCAAAATCATTTAATAATCATTTACATCTGTAATTTAGCTTCATCCAGGCTTTACAATTTACACTTATCAAAATCTAGTAAAATTATTCTACAGTTAGCATTTATACCTTCTTGGCAAACACAGCACAGAGTTCTGAATTACAAAATGTAGCAACTTAGCAAGCATAGTATAAAGTACATACTGTCCAAACAAGCGTATTCTAAAAATGTCTTTTCTGCTACCATACCGTAGGTGCTGGAGAACCCGGACAGTCACACACAACACAGTGCGTCATTGACTTTGTAGACGCACCGTGCGTGGTGTCCGGGTTCTCCTGCACTGCGATAAATTGAACCTTCGTGCATGAAATCGCGCCGTGCGGAAACCCGCTTTGCCGTTGAGCGATAATTTTTTATCAGCGAAGGCAACGCGATATTACGGTCCAATTGGTGTAAGTTTCTACCGAAATGAACTACTGAGCGTAGATTTACAAAAGCGAGAATAAAGATTATAAAAATTGTAATCTCAAATTATCGTGAATAAAATAAAAAATAAAAAATTTTGGAGTTTAAAGACTGACTTTCAAGCGATTTTCTGGATAACCAGGAGGACTACAGAACAGCAATATACATGTATTTTATGAGCAATATGCAGATCATCTAATTTCAAAGGTAGCCCTGTCCTTTTTTTGGCCGGGTTCTCCCCCCGTCCGGGTTCTCCAGCAACTACGGTACTTCAAACAAACAATGCAATTGAATGCATGCCATGAATAGAATGTCTTGCATGGTCAGTTGGTAAGATAAATAGAATCTCAGTCGGCAACAATTACCTACCTTTAGTATGCAGGTAAACATGGATAATTGTCTCTGTCTTTTGTACATTTTTCTTTTCTTTTCTTTGTAAAGTTCTGAAAAGTTTTCTCCCTTTCTTTGCTCTCTTTTACAAAAGTTTTGGTTGCAAAGAAATAGTCCCTTTTTTAAAAACATGTTGGGATCTTCCCCTCCCCTCCCCCTCTCCCCACCATCATCCCCTATCCCTTTACATTAATAACATAATGTATATTTGCAGTTAAATGTGTTCATCCTTGAATAAGAATAGAAAGCATACATGAAACTCCCAGGGTAGTAGTAGTAGTAGTAGAGAAAGAGCAGACAGAGAGCTCAGAGGGAGGATCCAACTCTCCCATAGACCCATAAAAGGGACGTTAGAACGTGGAGTGTCTATAGATTCATGAAGGCTGCTAGGCATAACATTTATTGTAATGTGTGCAATGTTATCCTGGGCAAATGGACAAGATACATTTGATGAAGTTGTAAAATATTTATACGGTAGCAATTTAATGTGTTTAAAAATTCACAAGGGAGGTCTATATGTAAACCGTGGTTAAAAACTATCAGGTGCCACTTGGTAAAAAGTGAAATTTGCTAGTTTCTAATGATACACTTACAGCCATCATTGCATGCTAAAGAGTGACACTAAATCAACATAATTCATATTCACCATTTGAGAGCATTTATCTTTTTTGACCAGTGGTACACTACATATATTCTATAGCAATGTAGGTACATGTAGCTTCAACAATTATCATTATTATACTTGTAAACAGTGTAATTCTTTCTCCATCAGTTTACAAATGGCATTCCATAGTTTTAAACCATGGTTTACATACACTTCACAAGTTGTGCATTCCATCCATGTTTCTGCAGCCTTGGCCCTTGCAAATCTACAATGTAGTGTCAGCATTCCTGCAAAGGTATACACATTGCCACTGAGCCACTGGGGCTAGAAGCCATAATGATGTTTCCATGTAATAACTGTGCACCCAGGCCAAGGCTTACTGAGGTCATGCTTACCAACAGAATCATATAAGTATACTTCAAACATTGTTCAGACTCCTTTACTAGATACTCAATTTGTAATGGTCTTATTTCTATGGTAACAAATATGGTATCAATGAAAAAAACCCTGTCATATTAGGTATCTTTTTATATCAGGGTAAAAAAACAAAAAGATTTTTATCAATTTAGAGCTCGTACTAGTGAAATAACAAAGTTCAACTGTAATATATATAATATAACTTGACTGGAGATTCGATTCATAATATAGCCTAGTCTAGTTTCTTTTCAATCACTGTAATTTCTACATTATAGGCTAACAAATATATATAGATATGGTTGCCACATAAAACCCGACAACGCTCAACTTTTTAAACCTACATGTAAATTGTACACAAAAGAAGTTATTAAAGAACTTCACTGGATATTCGATTTGCGATGGTCTAAATATATAGCCGACTTTCTTTCCAAATCATTATAATTTCTATGCTAACAAAATAATACTGTTTGGTTGCCACAATGCCACATGAAACCCAAGTACGCGCGACTTTTGCCCTACACACCCCCACTACCCTGAAATTTAGCAGGAATGCCAGGCATGCAGGGAAACACAGTAGGAGTTCGAAAAAACGGAGCCACGAGAATTTACTAAGTTTAGGGGCAATACATGTTGTACTTTATGTATGTCTCCTTGATATACTGTAATAGATGTTCAAGTTTACTGATGTACAATACATACTTGACCTGCATACGCAAGCCTCCACACTAACTTTTTTCTGTACTGGCCCATTCGGTCACAAGTAAAATCATACATTTTGAAATTGTACTTGCCCCGACCAAAAATATGCTTCTAGACACGAGATTTACAACTTGTAAGAAAATAGATTTTCTCTCGTAGTTGAATAATTATTTAGTTGCCCCATCAGGCAATCAATCTAGAATTTTACTCACCCGATATCACTTTCTACTAGCCCCAGTGTCGGAGCCCTATTAAAGTTAACCTGTCTTTAATTATTTAAACAATTTGAATTTGAATGTCAAAAGTGCCAGGTTTAGTTTGATTGAACATAGTCTTTGTTCTCGACTTCATGCTAGCTCCTTTTGACCCCCAAATTTGTACAGTTGGCCCTAGCCCCCTGGGTCAATCTCAAAAACAAACAAAACTACTAACCTACATGTAGTCTACATCTATAGAACATTGATCACAGACACATAGTATACTACATGTTCAATGCCAATGTAGTGAGGAGGAAAGAATTTCTTGGCTGGAAACATGTAACACAGGGAGTTTCACCGTTGCAAATAAATCCATCTAGTTTAAAATGCCCCACACCAGCCAGGTAGGCCACACAAAAGTGTATGACTATGAGCATCTCAAAATCAAGTGCTGCAAAGTTTGGTGAAATTTAAAAAGACTAAATGTAGACTTAATTAACACAAACATCATCCCAACAGGTTTAGCTACATTACAAATAATGAGGAAGTTTCATGAAAAAATGAATAATATTGATCACCATTTCTACTTCCCAAAATTGCTGAAGTACTAGAAATTTAGTGATTAAAATATTCTTAAAATCATATCTATGATTTAAATGTTCTTCATTTTTGCCCACATCTAATTATATATTACGTAAGTTAGTTTTTTTAATTACATTTTGCATAATTTAGTTCCCTTATAAATGTTGAAAACTAAGTCACTCATAATTAAAGGCCTGGTCACACAGGACACGACTAGACCCACGAATGCAGTACATAATTGGTACAAATCTATGGCAAGCCGTTTTTAACATTTATTCCTATTTCTTGATATCAAGCATTCAATTCTTGATATCAAGAAATCAAATTCTTGATATCAAGAAATGCATTCTTGATATCAAGAAATACTTTTCTGTTGTTAAGCATTGGTAATTCTTGATATCAAGAAATGCATTCTTGATATCAATAATTCAATTCTTGATATCAAGAAATAGGAATAAATGTTTAAACGGCTTGCTATAGATTCGTACCAATGCGTACTGCATTCGTGGGTCTAGTCGTGTCCTGTGTGACCAGGCCTTAACTTATGACCAGTCCAACTCACTCCCATTTTGCACAGAGTATTCTGTAAGTGTATGGCTCCATGGAGCTAAGTCTGCAAGTAGACCCATGCCTGCCAAGGGTGAAAATGGCCCCAGTTTTATGGAGTGCTGCAAATTCACTTTGAATAACTGTATAAGGGGTTCACCTGTTAGAGGATTAGGGTTTGGCCACACATTTCTTTGTTTCTCAAAGGAATTGTCAGAACTTACTCGGGTACATACCTTGAAAATTCCTATCCAAATAATCCAATTAAGCGGAGACTTGCAAAATTACAAAATATACTTCAAATTCAATTATTCTTTTTTTTTTCTTCAGAATTCTAGTTCAGGTTGATACGTCAAAATGTGTACAATAAAACTCAAGAGGCGGACATTTTCTATTGTATTGAAAGCAATATAATTATTGTTTAACATGAGACTATTAAGAATGAGAGCTATATTACCATTTCATGGACTACCAATTTTACCATGACTACAATTTACAAATGAATTTAGCAATTTACACTTTTACAGTTTTGCTTTTGGTGTCTGAATTAAGATCTAGTTCATAAGAAAAAATATGCCAATTTATCCCAATCAAGAAAGTACACAAATTACTGAATTTTTAAATAGGCCGACAAATAATGTATTTGATTTTAATTTTTTTGCACAAATATTATTTGGAATATTGAAAAGACACCAACAACAACAAAAATTACAATGAATAATATCTGCTCAAATTATTTTAGGATGAGGAACTGTAACACGATGACATGGAAAGAAAATACTCATCTACATTTAACAAATTTAATTTGAAAGCAAGGCAAAACAAAAGAAGAAAAAGATAATAGATCATAATTGCAGACATAACACAAATTTGATCCCCCTTCCTTAGAAGTTTGAGTTGAAGTTGAGATGGCTTGCCGATTGCATTGGTGCAACTGACTCGTCATTGAACTGTTGAATTAGAAATGAAATAGCAACTCAAATCAAGACAAAAGATCTCTCAACTCATAATCTGGTGGATTACATACAAAGTTATACAAATTATGGGGTTATGATATTCATGGCACATTTATAACAATAATACTGATCTATTTCGGTGCCATTTTGAGAGCCGTGCCAGTGAATACTGTAACTAAATTTGCTAACTACGCTCGTGAAGTCATAGAGTAGCGGTTACCCATCTCGCAACGACCGGGAAACTCCGGGGGAGGAACGGAAGACTCGCTTCACAACAAACACCTGCTAAATCGCCATCTCTTCCGGCAAAACGAGATGGAAAAACACAATAAAATCACACAGTTCCAAATATACACACCTTTCTCTGGAAATAAATCCGTAGAGTTGAACTCATCCAACGAATTCCTCAGTCTGGTTTCACGAACTGAGCGCCAGGCACCAGGGAAAACGCATGAAACAAAAGCCTTTGTTGATGCCTATTTTTCTCGGATACGATCTTGCACAGTCCGTTGGTCTCCAAACCGCGAAAACAATGCGGAGAGATTCGGGCAATTTTACACTCACGTTATCGTCACGTCAATGCATGCAATACGTGAATGCATATTATCGCATGCATCTGCGCATGCTGCAGTGCAAAAAGCTTTGCGTTGCCTATTACAACCTATATGGTATTTCGCCGTAGATGACGTTAGACCAATTTCCACAGAAATGCAATTTACTAAATCGATGGCGTCCAAAAATTTAGTAATGTTGGGTCAAAATAAATCGAGTTCCAATATCGCAATCTAAAGTAGGTATCAAATCACTATCATCATCACTATTATCATCGTAGTCATCATCACTATTATCATCGTAGTCATGATCACCATCAATCACCCATCAATCACCATAATCATCTTCATCATCACCACCATCATATCATCGTCATCAACACCGTCTTCATCGTCGTCACCATCATCATCATCATCATCATCATCATCATCATCATCATCATCATCATCATCATCATCATCATCATCATCATCCATCATCATCTTTGTCAATCAAAATTTGCACCCTCTCCTATCTTACCACAACCACCCTCTACTACCATAACTACCTGTTACGATGCACTAAGATCACTTTTGGGACCCGGAGGAAGAACAGAGGATGTCTTGCAATTCTGCTTAATTGGAGCATTTTCCCGTTTCACTATAAGTCTGTTATGCTGTGTTTACTTATATGATTTCGTCACCATCCACAACTACCACAACCATCACCACCATCACCACCACCACCACCACAACCACCACCACCGTCTATCACCACTACTACCATACCACTGCAACTACCACCATCAACATCCAATAATTATCAACTAAAACTACCCCCAACGCAGGGGTGTCGATCTGTTCGGAAAACACAATGCATTGGGGAGGGGGGGGGGGGGGGGGGGGGGGGGGGGCGAGCATTGTTTGTGAACAATAGCTCGCCCCCCCCCCCCCCCCCCCCCCCCCCCCCCCAATGTATTGTGTTTTCCGAACAGATCGACACCCCTGCCCCAACGTCATTACCACAACCACCGAAACCACCATCATTATTTACTAAAAACTACCACCAAATCATTTCTATCTCCACCACCACCACCACCACTACCACCACCACCATCCAATCATTATTCACTAAAACTCCCACCAACGTCATCACCATCACCACCAAAACCACCATCATCATTATTTACTAAAACTACCACTAACATCATCACCATCTCTACCACCACCACCACCACCACCACCACCACCACCACCACCACAATCATCATCACCATCACCATCACCATCACCATCATCATTATCTACCAATATAACAACTTCCACCATCATCACCAGTTCACCATCACCACCAACAACAACCCCACCCACTTCCACCACCACAACTGCTACTACCACCACCACCATCACTGTTACGACCACCATCATCACCACATTCAGTATCCACCAAAACTACCACCATCATCACACCACTACCGCAACCACCACCACCACCACCATCATCAGTATCTACTAAAACTATACCAACAACATCATCGCCATATCCACCACCAACACCACCGCCACCACTGCAATGGTTACGATCATTCCCATTTTTAGCTATCATCGGAACAAATCTCATGCAATGTTTTTTGTTTATTTTCCTTTTTTGCACCCCAGTAAGCCACGCAGCATGAAAGAGATTATAATCATCTTTGGGTTACTTATGATTTTATTTACATTTTTACACAATCACATTCGATACTTATAGTTACATTATAATGTATATACAAACATTTATATCTTACAGTTGCCTAAAATATGTACTCCAAAACAATATTATATTCATTTTATGTCTCCCAAACTTATCGTTACATGTAAATGGAATGCATGTTTCATAAACATAATAGTTCGTTATCATTATGTATGCCTTTTTATTGTACTTGATTGATGAATTCAATTGGTATTATTACTTCCAATATTGGTAACATTAAAATAACGTGTTTTCATATTGTGTAGCAATAAAATAATACTCTGTTGTAGAATAAATTATAATACTTATCTGTTATTATTATTATATATAACTCTCGCTTGTCATTACCCGATTACCCTATAATATCTACTTAATATATATATAATATCTCTATTTACATTTAAACCTATTTACAAGTCAGACTATTGGTTATAGGAATTCGTTTTGCGAAAAGATAATGCAACCATTATTATGGTTTTTGTTACATGTCTAAACATAAGCACTATTATAATTATTCAGCCTCTAAAAACAGAAGAGTGGTCGCCGTGGAAGAAACACTTTCTTCCAGAATGATTTGTGCTCCTAAGATCCGGCGTCTGCTCCGGGTGCATCGCATGGTACCTGCAACGAAATGGTGTAAATAAAAGAAAGAAAATATAAATTAACATATAATTTCATATCACTAAAAGAAATAAATGAAACAAATCCTTATATTTTCATCGAAATTTTGCATAAACCATGACCGTGCTTCCTGTTTTGATTATTTACTCTCTCATACAACAAAATCGCAACTGATGAAATGTGATTTTGACTCGTCAATAAAATGTATTTTGTCACTCTTGCCGAAGTAATGTAGACATGCTTTCATATTGCTACTAAAGTCCGTGCATATTTCATAATGATTGTTTATCATGAGAACATAAAAACAGTTACATTGACGAATATATTGACGTACATACAGCCTGGGTAAAAATATTTATAATAGGCGTATAAAATGTCAGAGGATCATTTTAATCATCAGTGTTCCTGTTACTGTTTTTTTTTCTATTGGTTTTCGAAAGACTTTGATAGTTTAACTCACCTTTTATGAGCTTCCGTCCTGTATCTGAGACCCAGCCGATGAGGCGTCTGAGATCCCGATGGAGTGAGGCAGTCTGAGAGCGGAGCGGGCGGTAACACCAGCGGGGCGGACCAGGCTCCCTTGCGCATCATGATCCGCCTAGCCAGCTCGTCCTGAAGCTTCCAAACAGGATCCGAAGCGCTCCGAATGACCGTTAGCGAGTCGCCGAAAATTGCCGAAGGCTTCGTCGGGCGAAGGTAGCTCGTCGGCACCACGAACGGTTGGTTACGCTGGTTACCGTAAAGCTGCGCCCTCTCCAATGGTCGCACGAGCATCTCACTTCCGTCGGGAAGTCGTACAGCATCCTCCGAATGTCTTCGGGAACCTTCGCCCTTCGCTCTAAGTCGTGCAAGCGATGGAGAGCTGGACATCAGCGAAGACGGAAGTGGGACGGTAGAAAGCCTATGTGGTCGCGCTGCCACAGGCGGTTGCGGCGCTTTCATGGTCACATGTTCACCGATCTTGGACGAGGACAAAAGCTGCTTCAAGGGATCAACGCGTCCAGATGAAGACAACGCGTGAGGGCGTCCCCTCGGTTCCGTGATGTCCCGTCTCTCCAGAAGTTGCGATCCCCGGATGTTTTCAATTACCAGGGAGGTACTTGGAGGCCAACATGGTCCTATACCAGGAATCGCTGCTGATGACCTTGACGAAAGCGACGACGATGTCGGACCAGACTCATCATCGTTGCCTTCGATGCTACCCTTGACTGATGAGGGTTCTTGGCCCTCCAGAATCTGCACTTGAGGCGTTTCGTTGAAGCTCACGCTCCGTTTCGCGCCTCCTGTCGTTCCGCTTTTGGCAGATTTGAGACGCTTTCCCGATCTAGCACTGCTCCCGCGCGACTTGGTGGACTCCGTGACGAGAATGCTCTGCGGGAGTTCGATGGAACCGTTCTGGGACGAATTAGCTTCGCTTCCGTCTTCATCATTTCTACCTTCATCACCGTCATTATCTTTTTCCTCTCCATCCTCATCCTTCTCTTCTTCTTCATCTTCATCTTCATCTTCCTTTTCTTCATTACCGTCGCCATCCTTCTCCTCCTCTTCCCCTTCATTTGCCTCCGCGTCTTCTTCTCCCGCATTCTCGGACAAGCCCCCATCATTGTGTTTCCATAGAGATGAACCAAGGATGTCTGAAGCTGTAGCTCTCCCCTGTGCTACTGATGGACGGGAGATGGCGCTAGACCGGTTTTGGCCGTTTCCCCGGTATGAGTCTTGATAGATCGAGGTGTGGAAGAGCTTGTGGTGGAGTCTACGGAGTGCGTCGTCGTACGAGTTTGTTACGATCGTCTAAAATGGAGGGAAAATAGAACCAATATATAACTTTGGTGACGGAAAAAATAAATAATATGGGCATACGACCATTTGTGGGGGCGAACTCTAAGTATTTCTTTATTTTGTAAAATATTTATGCAATGTTATTGCTTGTGTATCAAATTATTATTGGGGGTGGGGTGAGGGGGGGGGGGACGGGGGACACCCCCTTTCCCCCTTAACTGCGCCACTGAATACATGCATGCTTACCAATTGTGTTGATCTTCCGTCTTCAGCAGCAGAATCTGAAATAAGGAAAACAAATAATAATAAATAAAACCAAGTACAGTGACAAGAGTGACCTCATGAATTGTTATAACACATTTGGGTAATTTTGTTTATAATTCAAAAATAGCTAAAAATGTTTACTATACTTGATATGACCATCGATCAACAAAATTGAAATTCTTTGTAATTATGTTTGAAGCTTCGATATATCAAATCGTTTACAAATCTTTAAACAAAATAATAATATAGATCAATATTATTTTGGATCGTGATGGCAATAATTTTGCCAAATTGACAGAATAGAGTTCAGGGAATTATTAAATAATGTTTTTTATGTTTATATCTATGTAAAAAAAAATCAATTACTTTTTTGCTTTAAAATATGATCGATCATGAAATAAATCGATTAAAAAGATTGACTATCGATTAATAAAATGTAAATAGTTTCTCATTCATCACTATGTACAACATCCAAATGAATCATATAATAATGAAAAATTAAAACAAAAATTTGATTTCTGTAAATTAATGACTAACCGTTTTCTGGTTTTGGTTTGACGTCGGGAAAGACTTCGAACATGGATTTATGTGAGTAGTAAGGGTGATTGCCGGGCCACGGTGATCGCTGATGTGGAATTCTTTGAAAGAAAGAAACAAATTAAATATTGACAAATTCATATTAACTGAACATATTTAAGTCGCATGTGGACGTTTGACTTGAGGGTGAAATAAAAATGCATATTTACATTTAGAGAAGTTTAAAGGGATAGTTGAGTTCTGGTAAAGAGAGTACAATTTTGGTCAAACTGAATTTTAGTAAGCAAAACTTGCACCATTACATTACAAACTAATAGTTATAACCCCACCATGCTCGAAAGGAATACAACATTACAAATGACTAAGTAAAATGCCTGTTATCATTAAAAAAAAGAGCCGTTATAGCTCTCTGAACACTCATTGGTTTAAACCATTTTGAATAAAATATTGTGCATGTGATGTTTTGTTCAAATAGTGATTAGATAGAGAGATAATCAACAACTATTTAAAAACCACTTTTGTAAATTTTTGAAAAGAGGAAGCATTTAAAAAAAAATAATTAACGGCTGGTTCAAAATTGTCGAATAATTGCGGGGGCCCACATTTATTACGAATGGTTATGTTTAGGGATATTTCAGCCGTTTCTGAACCGATTTTGATCAAATAAAGTTTATTCTGTCATTAAAATTGTATGCTCTTTCGAATTTGACACTCAGTTTTTCATTATCTCTCAAAAAAATATTGAGTAGCGCCCTCTATACAAAAACTCAACTATCCCTTTAACTTCTAAAGGTCAATCATATATCATGACTATCTTAGTGTAAAATAATTTGTTTTATTACTTCGATGTTATGAGGAGAGTGATGATACCGCATATTGTTTTATGTTTTATTAATTGGTAAACCTTAATCAAATTAAATAGCACATTCATTTTTTAAATTGGGTTCATATATTGTACTTTCATAATCATAAGAAGTTCAGTACGTTGTACCATTGCCGTAATTAATTATATAATTATACAGTTGTTTTATTATGATAAAGTTTTACCTCTGAAGATTCGTTTTCAATGGTGCTGAAAGCCTGTGAAAGAGAAATAAAAACAAAACAAAAGCAAACAAATAGTGATTAAGTACATACAGCTAGGATAATGATTTCTAACTGTCCATTTTCTTAATGCTAAATTACATTTGTATGATATAACAAAACAATAACGAGTTTTTAAGTCGATTTGTTGTAATATGATTATGAACAAATCCTATATAATCTATAATCAAAAGCAGCAAATTACAGATGTTGGGTATAATTGTTATGACATTTAAAAAAAATCGACCACGTGACCCACATTTTCATGCTATTATCTACGAAATAATTACGTCGGCTAAATCACTATAAAGCATAGCAATATATTATAGGTTTTCCCGTTCGTTTTCAAACTTTTTTTTCATTCAATTTCATAAATTTGTACTTTAATTTCGTGTTTGGTCGTAGTCCACTCAATTTAGTCATTTGTCACACATTATCGTCCATTACAATTCAAATTCGTTGGACACAGATGTGTTCAGCAACTATAATCGACGAAATTGAATTGTTATTGACGATAATATACGGTATGGCAAGTGACTAAATGACTGGAGTTTTGGTGAAATCGATCGACTAAAGCCTGCGTCACAAATCAAACGGACCCCGGCCGAATTTATAGATCGCCAGAGAGTCGCCGAATTTAAAATCCGCCAGGGAGTCGAGCGTATTTTTCGCTCCCTGTCAAGCTGGGTTCCCACTGCCGATCAGATCAACTCGATCAAGCCCGATCAGTCTATTTTGGCATATTTTTGCCTGTTCGGGCTCGCTCGGCAAGGGCGATCGGGGTCGATCTACCTTGATCGGCATGGTCCCGCTCCCTACACGAATATTTTTGACAGTCAAAAATATTCGTGTAGGGGTCGAGAAGGCAAGCGATCGAACAGCGATCGTGTATTGATCGAGTAGGAGGTCTAGCTGGTCGGGAAACGATCGTATAGAGATCTAGTTTGGTCTGGATGGATTTTTTCCACCGATCATCTCGATCTATACTCGACTACGACACGATTGGTTCCCGATCAACTCGATCATGGTTCGATCTGTTTTTATGAACAACTCGACCGCTACACGAGCGCTACGCGACTTCCTTAAACCGCTACTCTCATTTTTTGACTGCTACTCGAGCGCACTCGATCACATCCCGAGCACGAAGAGCTAAATGTAGAGTGTGCACTACTGCTGACATTGAGTGAGATGATGACGATGATGATGATGATGATGATGATGATGATGATGATGATGATGATGATGATGATGATGATGATGATGATGATGAATTTGTGATCAAATGAAACATTTTGTAAAATCATCTTTTAAACGTCATAAATTTGAATCTAAAACATTTCAATCGTAATGTTGTTTAAACGTTATTGGAATATTGTAGCTAAATCTGTTAGTATGTCATTATAACATCAAGTTCATGTATTAATGACATTTTAAAGAGACTTTTATAAAATGTTTCGCTCTAGCATTTTAAAAACATTAATTTATTTACATTAGTAGTAAATGTTTTTATTTAAGAAATAAATCAACATTTAAAAAATGTTTCTCACCTTACATTTTCTAGAAATTGTCTTTTAAACATTGATGCAGAATATCATGCGAGTATTAGACATCATGAATTATGACCTTTTCTATTTTAGTATAAAGAGCTTTTTTAAAATGTATGTGATGTTGTATTGATATAATTATTAAATAGCGAGATCATCAACAACTTAAAAATGCTTTTGAATTTTTTTTAAAAAGTGCAAGCATTTTTTTTTTCGACATATCATCTAATTATTTGGGCCCCAAATAATTATAAGATCAGATAAATTAATTGATATTTCAGCCGTTTCTGGGTCGATTTTGACCAAATAAAGCTCATTCTGCCATTAAAATTGCACGTTCTCTCAAATTCGACACTCAGTTTTTCATTACCTCGCAAATTTTGTTTTGATGTGCACCGCCCTCTCTACCAAAACTAAACTACCCCTTTAAATTTGTGATAAAATGAAACATTTTGTAAAATCATCGTTTAAACGTCATACATTTGAATCTAAAACATTTTAATCTTAATGTTGTTTAAACGTTATTGGAATATTGTAGCATAATCCTTGATTATGTCATTATAACATAAAGTTTCTGCTTTAAAGCCCAAGTCCAGTTTCGGGAAAGTAGCCGAATACATATATATTGGTCATTATTGTTGAATATGTATTGAAATAGGGCTTTTGTGGTAAAAATCAGTATTTCGTAATACACGTAGCGTATAATGGCGTATGTGCGATATATATCTATGCCTACATTGCTATATTATGCCTGGATAATCGTATATTAGTATAATTATATTCTTTCACATTATTGGTAATAAGAGCTTTCATTTCATTTTTTGAGAGGGGGGGGGGGGGGGGGGGGCGTTTCCGAAACTGGTCTTTACCTTTAAGGACATTTTGAATATACGTTTATAAAATGTCCCGCTCTTGCATTTTAAAAACATCAAGGTATGACATTAGTAGTAAATGTTTTATCTAAGAAAAAAAAATCAACATTTAACAAATGTTTGTCATATTTTGTTTCCTGGAAAATATTGTCTTAACATTTAAAATAGAGTGGCATTTGTTTTTTATAAAACATTCTTCACAACATTATTTATCTGAAAATATTATTTCTGTTTTAATATATTGTTAATATGTTTCAAAAATAACATTTTATTTAATGTTGTATTATTATTATTAAAACATTCACTAAAAAAAATATAATGTTTTTTTTTTTATACTGTTTGTTAGAAAACATTTGAAGTTAACAACTTTGGGACCTTACGGAAACGTTTTTAAAATGTTTTGTGTATAGTATAGCTGGGTATAGTCTCTTGAAGACATAGCACATCGCAGTTTATTTGTTTGCACAGATGTGCAAGGACTTGTTCCATCAGTGGCGTAGCGTGGTCGGACTGATTGGGGGGGGGGGGGGCACGAAAATTATTTTTTTTCTTCAAAAAATGGCCCCTTATGTTTTCTATTGTTTTTTCGAAATTATTGGGGGGGGGGGGGGCACGTGCCCCACCCCCGTAGCTACGCCACTGTGTTCCATGATAGCTCCGGCAGGGGCGGTCGTGATAGGGGACCCTCAGCGGGATGGCTCTGGGGTGCTGCTTTAAAGGGAAATTGTGTTACGTTTGTCTTGGTCTTAATCTTAATATTATTATTAATCTTAGTCTAAGTCATTATTCTTAATCTTAACATTAATATAATTATTGATTATTGATCCAAAAGCGAATACTGTAATATCGGCTGTCGGTAATGACTTCTGCAAACACAACGAATTCACGACTCATCGTCGACTCCTGTACGAGCAGGTCGACCTGCTCGAGTCGAGTTCGTGTAGAGATCGTGTTGACGTCCAGTTGGTCTAGATGGTCTAGTACATATCGTATAGGGATCGTATATGCATCGGAATGATCGAGTAGAGATCGAAGTTGTTGTCAAGTATACGTCGCGAAGAAGTCGTGAATGGTCGGATGTGGGTCGTAAACGATCGAATAGCGGTCGGGAAGAGATCGTGTCTAAGGACGATCAAGCATTTGGTCGAGATTGGTCGGGGTAAAAATGTGCCGATTGGGCGATCGAGCTTGATCGAGTTGATCGGATCGGCAGTGGGAACCCACCTTCACATATTGGACGGTGCTCGGGCGAACCCTATGGACATCAGTGATCAGAAATCCGGCGCCCATTAGTAAACAAAAGGAATCGGGCGAAAATCGCTGAATTGGGGAGCAGGTTTTGGTGCCCTGCGAACGTTGAACGACCCCTAAAAAACGCGGCGGAGCCCGCAGTGATCGAGCATACACCGGCCGTATTCCTGGCGAAAATGCCCTTTTGAGCTCGCAGAGAAGTCGGGCGGGCTCCGTTTTTGATTTGTGACGGCCCCTTAAAGACAAAATTGAAGTTGGGATTAGCACATTCCAAGCTCCTCGGGACGAAATTGAAGTACAAATTTATACAAATTTAATGAAAAAAAGTGTGAATATGGACGGGAAAACCTATATTTATTTTAACGCACCTTTCGTCGTTGATTCGGCAACCACTCTTATTCAGATCGGTCAACTGATATGGCTGGTCGTATGTTGATCTGCACAAATTAAAAGAGATAATATTATCATACTTGGGTGAGTCAATAGGAAAATAAAACAATGATATTTCAATGATATTTGAACAATTACTCAGGTTAACAAATTGTTCAAGCTAAACACGATGAAGACACAAAATATGAAGGAATATACAGAGGCCAAATATTCCGTTCTTCCGAGATTGTTATTTTCTTTTAATGATATTTTCTCGATAGTTTCCATTTTTTCGTCGAAATTCAATCCACTTATATTGTTTTGTCTAATTAATTTATGTTTTATCAATATATCTTTTGTTTTTTTATTTGTTCATTTATTTAAATTTAATTATAAATTGATTGATTGACTGATTGATTGATGTATTTTGTAAATTATCATTATCATTATTAAGATTTTCTGTGGGGAGATTCTTACGGTTTGGTGACCCCTGTTCCGAAATGACGGTGACTCCTACTGACGTACAGATCCCTCACTTTCTGCTGCCCCAGGAACGGAAAGCCTCCGATACCACCATACTCTGGCAGCCGCTCACCCCAGTACGTCCCGCCCAGTGGTGGGACGGTTTTCTGGTATTCCCTGGTAGAAAATTGGTGGTATGATAGAGAGAATTAGACAATTAATATTAACATTGAAGATTTTTATTTCATATCGGTCAAGGATTATGAAACTCCTGGAGCGCAAGTAATCATATTATGTTAGTTTGCGTTTGCACCACATTATAGGTATTGGATGATTTTGGTGATGATGATGATGATGATGATGATGCTGATGATGCTGATGATGCTGATGATGATGATGATGATGATGATGATGATGATGATGATGATGATGATGATGATGATGATGATGATGATGAGGAGGATGATGTTAGTTAAACAAAAGTTAAAGACCTTCCCGTGCCAATGTTGGCACATAAGGCGGCGCCTATCTCAGATTCATTAGCCCTAGGCCACACGTCTACTAAATGTAGCGAAAGCTACAGAAGGGGGCCAGTCCTCTGGTAACTCGTGTGATTAACTATCCCTTATATGGAAGGCTAGAAGGCAGAGGGTACCATTTTTAAAGTCTTTGGTATGACCCGGTCTTGGTTCGAACCCGGGACCTCCCGTGCATGAGGCGGACACTCTAACCGCTAAGCCGCCATGCTCGGTCGATGAGGATGATGATGATGATGATGATGATGATGTTGATTATGATGATGATGATGATGATGATGATGATGATGATGATGATGTTGATTATGATGATGATGATGATGATGATGATGATGATGATGATGATGATGATGATGATGATAAGGATGATGATGATGATATGTGGAGGAGGTGGAAGAGGAGGAGGATGGGAGGAGGAAAAGGAATATAAGGAGGAGGAGGACCGACTGTAATAAGTATTGTTACGAGGAGCATTGTATCGCTCGAAGTGGTTATGTATAATTCTGGATTATGGCATTCAGACATTATCGACAACATGGAAGATAGAAATGGGGAACATTTACACAAAAACAAATATTACCGCTTCTTCTTTCGATAGGATTGCACCGTGTCCAGCATCGAAAGTGTCGCCATCATGAAAATAAATCGTCATTCATTACAACACATCGAAATCATGCTATAGTTCCAACTATAAAATACGTTCTTCATTAACCATCTCTCTGTCGCTGATATGTACATTGGGTGTACAAAACAGTGAATGTATTGGATTGATACAAGAAGGGTTAAGTTCAATGTATATCACACCATGATGCAACTCTTCACTGCAAGTCTTGACTATGAAGTTTGTTTACATTCTGTCCGCGAATATCCAAATGCCGCTCATATCGCGATGTTCGTAGATGATGTTATCATTTTCGTAACTGAATTGTCGTCTGAAAAACAATCGGTAACATTCCTTCCAAGTAAACAGATGTTTTCCTTTTCCTTTTTAATTACTTGAGGTAGAATTATGATTCAAATCAACATTCAAAATGTAAAGTCCACAAATTTGCGTAGAGCAGATGAATAGAGGTATATTAGGATTTGATGTGATGACGAAGACAGAACGAAACCTGTCGCCAACCCCAACCAAATGTTTGGAAACTTTCGCGAAGAAATGCAGAAAAGATCAAAATTTGTACAAATTCCTCAAAATTTGCAAAACTTCTGATCCAATGTTCACAAGCCGACCTGGCTATAATAATGTGAAGTCTGCGACATAAGCGACGGATCTCAGCTAAAATGGGTCCAGTTCTGCGAAGAAATTGAATGAAAGGCTTGGGAAATGTCGATACGAATCCGTCGATCTATTTATTTGCTTTTCGAGACTCGGGGAGAGGTGACGTGATAGAAGTAAAAAGAAAAATCGAATTTACTTTGTTCGTGTTGCAAAATACTTATAGTACCCCTATATTATTACGCTCACCGGGCGCGCCATATTCTGGTTATACCGGCCCCAAACTATCGATTTCCAATAGGAATAACAGAAACCCCTCTCACACTTTCTTTAGTTGAGTGCCGAGTTCGGCTCTAATAAATCGTTGTGCACTTCGTAGTTGTGGTTTACTTGGTATAAATTGCACTATATGAACTGCATTATAATAGCTTCTCTGAGACCTGCCGACTCGATACCTAACTCGGCATCGAACTCGACGCTAAAACTCGAAACCAATGATCAGTCCCTATACATTGGCATCCGACACAACATATAAATCGACACCCAACTCGATACCCAAATCTCGGTACTCAACACGGCGCCAAATCGACACCCAAATCGGCGACCAACTCTGCACCAACTCAGTACCAAACACGACACCTATCATGGCATCCAGTTGGACACCCAACTCAGCACTCAACACGTCACCCAACATTGCATCAGGTCGGCATCAACTCGGCACTCAACTCTCGATACAAAGCTTTGCGTCCAATTCGGTACCTAACACGGTACTTAACACGTCACGCAAATCTGCTCTCCTCTCGCCACCCAACTCGACACCCAAGGTGGCACCAAAGTTTCGACACCAAAGCTCGGTACCCAATTTAGTTTCAAGTTTCGTACCTAATTTGGTATCCAATTTGGTACAAAATTCGGTATACAACATGACAACCCAATCGGCACCCAACACGGCAACCAACTCGACATATATCTCGGTGACTAACTAAGCACAAACACGGCAGCCAACCTGGCACACAACAGGGCACTCGTCTCGGCACCATACCCCAAAGCTCAACTTGGTCCCCAACAAGGCACCTGAGTTGGTTCTTAACACGTCACGGAACACGGCACCCGACTCGACACCTAACTCGGACATTGGTCGATATCAGCCATCTCTGCACTCATCCCGACACCCAACTCGCGAAGACAAAGAGAAGATACCAAATTTGGCACCCAACAACGCACCCAACTCGACACAAACACTCGATCGGTATCCAACTTTGCACCCAATTCGGGCACTCAAGTAGACACCACAACTCGACACCCTACTTGGAAATGAACCTAACCTAACTGACGTGTGAGAGGGGTCAAGGGGGGGGGGGGGGGGGTGGTTCAGTAAGGTCCAGCTAAATGTAAATGAGATCTCTCTTTACATCCTTTTCATAGATGCGCTGCTAATCTATTCACAAGGCTGCTATAATACAATAAGATATATGCAAATCACGAAGCTAGTCTATGAAGTTTTTGCAAAGATGAGAAGCCAATAATAATTATGATAATTCGATTAAATTTATCAGCATTAGGCCTACTTTGGTAATATGATTACATGTAGGCTATGTGACTCAAAATAATTTATATTGCGGTATAATTCTAGTTACGTTTATGAAGCTTTTCACGGGGTCAGTCAGCCTAACACAAACTTATCTATATTTCTATTTTCATCAAAAGATTGCAAAACAAGCAAACACACAAAAAAGTATACAACTGACCGTAAATCATGACAATAGGTAAAGGTCACCAAAAGAGTAGAAGGATCATCATCATGCCATTATTACTAGTACTGTGAATTTTTAAATGTTGGATGATGTGAGGGCGAGCATTGCACGATTTTATATCATTGTGAGTTTTGAAACATAATAGGGAAACTGACCAGGGCCCCGTTGCAGAAAGAGTTGCAATGTATGGTAAAGTTACAATTAAGTTACAATTAAGTCAGATCATGTGACTAAATGCGCTAACCCGATTGTTCAAAATAATGTGACTATAATCCGACTTGCAAAAAATTGCAACTTTATAATCGAGCGCAAGTCTTTCTGCAACGGGGCCCAGAAAATATAGATCATAAATGAAAATGAGCAGAGAAAATAGGGTTTCTCTGGAATGCTATAGACCCATGCTCTACCAAATGAGCTATATAAAGCCCTAGTGCTGGTGTTTGTCCCTGAAAATTGTGAGTTTTGCAAATATGAGGGCGGTATGTCAAAGTTAGAGACCACAGTGGGTGTACTATAATGCACAAATAGCTCCCACCCCTAATAGTTTTGTGGCCCTATGATGTAAACATATGGGCAGATAGTTCTATCTTCTATCCCACGTTCCCATTCACATTATACCATACACCGAAGCCATACCGAGCAAACGATTAACGCCAGAGAAGGGAACAAATACCAGTCTTAATCTGCGTTTGGTGGTACAATAGCGGAAAGCCGATTGTCTCCCGGTAACCAATGAAGCTTCTGCTGTAAGCCACACCCTGGCCAAGTGAGGAGTTTGTACGCGATAGCGTGTAGGTTTACTCTTTTGGCCAGGTGGCGGCTTACAGCGCTGCTCACTTTTATCTGGTGGATAACAATAAAAGATTACGCCAAAGCGGCCCAACGCGTGCGTGCGTGGGGTATAGGGTATAGTTTAGGAGGTGACATAAACAAGAGAATGCATGTACATGTATATTATGTAGTAGGCATACATACGGACGAACAGTTATATTCTAACGGAGGATTTGCCGATTTAGAAGACATTCTATATACCATTATATAATTTCATCTTTAGTCACTACTTCGATGTCTCGTAATAAAACAGTCTCACCATGACGAACCTGCCACAACTTTGAATTTCAAGTCAGGAAGGCACTGAACTGGATTTCAGAATTTGTTTTCCCCGTGTCATAACTTCGTGCTCTTTCTATAGTTCGTAGAGTTGTGCCACTTCATAATTTGATATCTCTGAGAGAGCTTCATCGGTTGTGTCAACAAAATAGTGTTGCTATCTGAAACAACTCGAGTAGGTAAGTAAACACGTCTGTAAAATAATATTAGGCCTATGGCCTAAAATTTGTGGGTGTTAAACCCTCCCCCATTTCATAACGATTGGGGGCCCTATATCTTGTGTATTTAATTTTCTTTTAAGGACACCATGTAAAAGAGTGCCAGATCGCTAGTGTTAAACAACAATGTTTGAAAAAGACAACATAAATACATTAATGAATAGATGTGTTAAGTGCGTTAACGAAGATTTCGTTTTTATCCCAGGGTTATGATAAACATTCATGTTTGATAGTTGGTAGAAATGTTAACCATTCCGCACATTACACTCCAATTAAATGTGGGAATGTAACATGCTTTGGTGAAAGAACATACCTAAATTATAATTGTCTTCCACTGCATATCAAATAGTTCATGACGAACTTTAAAATTCGAATAAATGTAGTCATACAAATATGACGCATTTTGTTTATATGATAGTTTGAACCGAGCTAACAAATCATTACATTATTCAATTCAATTCTTTTTTAATAAAACATAAAAAAAAAACATCATTAACATTATCTGCAGAACTGATGTATATATTTTGTAGTCCCATTACAAAACAAAATTGAGTGATTTCCATACTCATATATTTTTTTTACTTCGAGAAAGGGGAAAGAAAAATCGTTGGATAACACACAATGAAAACGAACGACAGAGGTAACGCTTTAATTGGATCGTAATAAAGGAAAACAAACGGAAATGCTTCAAATTCGGTCGATTTATTGAACTTATAACATTTTCTCTGTATAATGTTTTATCAACTTATTATCAACATTTACTACAACATCTAGATTATTATATTATACTCAGTAATACTCATCGCGTGAAAGAAGCTCCACTATTATTCGTCAATCAACGTACACCCACATAATACGAAATTAATGTACTGAATTAAATTACCAACTCGATCAAGTTCTATTATGATTTTATCGATTACCAGCTATTCGAACATAATCGATCGTCAAAAGCAGACTACACCGGTTGAACAAGTTTCTGTGTGTTTACATTATTTTATAAGTGATTGCAAACATGGATTCCATTCAACAGTTCGTGGTCTAATAATTATGGTGGTTATTGTCATAAATACTCCAAGGGTGCAATAACTCAATCAATATTGTGGTAAATATTATTGAGAACGTTAATTAAATACTATACATACAAGACAATATATTGATGATGATATGACGTACTTTAATGAACAGTGTAAGATTGTATTATCATAGCGGATGTTCATTTAAAAAAAAAATATATTAATTGCTCCAGGTTCCACCTGTTTATAAAATCAAATTACTAAGATAAAAATATAATCGAATGATATATTCTTGATTAATGTTTATGTCATATATCTTTTGGCTAATGTAATATTTTGGTCATCATATCACACAAATTAATGTGGTAGACTAGAGATAAAAGTCACCCTTTCTCAATAAAATAGAAGGGAAATCCTACAACCACACAAACACTCGCTACCTTTATATTACAGAAAGAGACACAGCCATTTTTAATTTTTATTACGGCATGATGTTTATACCAATGTAAATTATAACCATGGTAACATGGTCTAAAGTTGACACCCTTTGCCCCGAGTAGTCGTGTATCAACTTACACCTCAGCATACTACATGCATTTGCCCCAATTCCTGCCGCATTTCGCGAAATGATCACCCACAATCAGCGGCTGTGACGTAGCGTGGTCTGGATGGTATGGGGGGGGGGGGGGGGGGGGGTGGGGGGGCGAGGGGGAGGGTCACGAATTATTGGGGGCATATTTTTTTGTACATACTGTATATCTTTATTTTTCACAGGTTTTCCCCGTTTTGTTTTATATTCTTTGTGTCAAATAACCGCTATTATTATTACCCCGGTCAACGGATATGCACATCCTGCATCCTGGGAAAAGTGCACATTTCCCACTCACTATGGAGTATTCCAGCCAGTTACTATTATGCGCACAAATGGTCATTTCATTCCGAAACAGGCCATTCTTCGAGCAGTGAACACTTTCTTATAACAATAATCACTGATTTCGTTATAAAGATGGTTGTAAAGGTGCTTGATAGTACTCTAAAGGTAATATAACAACAAATCTGAATTTATTCAATCACTTTTGTGAAACGAAACCTGTCCTTTATTTGATTTACAGATCTAAATTGCAACCATGCCTATGTCAACGCTGGAGCTCCGCCCACCCGTCAATCACAACATGAACACCTATGGCGACGAAAAGTACAACGTCATGGCATTGGTTCACATGTGCAGCCAAGACCCCACCCAGACACCATGGCAACAGGGAAGTGGGCGGACCAAGGAAATCACGAAAGTGCACAGCGTGAAGCTACCGACCATCATGCGCTCGCAGGCCCCGCCCAGTTTTTCGTCCAGTTTCTACGCGCAAGCGCAATACTCCCATTTCGAGCCACGCCTTAATCTGCCGAGCGTTGGGCGTGGCATCGCCCACAGCACGCTGGTTCCCTTCTGTAGCTATGCCAAGCCGACGTGCGGGTACTACTTTAGTCGATCGACGGAGCAGCGAAAGATGAGGACGGGAATTCCCCCGCGATTCGGTTACCTAAACGTCAGCGCACCACCAGTTGGTGGAATGTGATGAATATTCATGAGTGTCTTCATGAATCAAACATTATAACTAACTAAAATAAACTGCACAATTTTGCTGAAGTTTTACGTTTTTTAAATACAATTTCAAACATAGGCCAGTATCTGCATGTGAAGCCAAGTCAACGCCTAACCATAATATAATTTAATAACTGAGCACCTAAAAAGCTTACTTGAGGAAACGATGACGGTCGACCTTATTATTTATACGATCGTGAGGATGTCGACTTCGGTCCTAGCTGAGACAACGGTCACGATGATGTGGATACAAATAACACACTGATATTTACGATGATTTTAGGGTGAAAGGTGATGATGCTGATGATGCTGATGATGATAATGATAATGATGATTTGATGCTGCTGCTGCTGCTGCTGCTGATGATGATGATGATGATGATGATGATGATGATGATGATGATGATGATGATGATGATGATGATGATGATAATAATGATGATGCTGATAATGATGATAGTGCACATGATGGTGGTGGTGATGCTAATAATGTTGACAACTGGTAATATCTCTATGCAGCTGCTTGTAATTGTAATAGCTATGCTTCATCAAAGTGTTACCTAGATTCAAATCATTGAGTACTTGGTGTGGGTAACCACTTATTAATTACTAATTGTTACATACCGTGTAATTCTAAATTATATATTGCATTAAAGATGCGTCATAAGATACGTGGTAAAAAATAAAAAAAATTATAATAAAATATAATAAGGAAAACAAAGAAGTAGTTATTATTCGTAACATCATTTAGAGTTGTAAAAAATCATATCATAATAAAATAAAAATAGTAAATCTTATTTTTAAAAGTAGAACATGCAGTACTCTTGTTGATGTTATAAGTTTTCAGACCAAGGAAGTATCTCTAATATCCCCTTGTTCATACTCATCCATAATTTTGCCTGAGTTTTTTCTGACTTGATACAATCATGATGTGGGTACGGCTAGAAATATACAACATGTCCCAAAATTAATTACAACGGGACTTTCTGCAACGATAACTTTAAAGATAGTAGATCAATCAGAATGATATTTCAGGGTATGAAACTTTAACTTATTACCTACAACTTGCAGAAAACCCTATTCGATTTGTTTCAGTGGTCATGGAGAATGAGGATCTTTTGTCAATCATGTCAGATGTCCCTTCCCTCCAGGTTTTGTAAGGCAGGAGACGTGTTGTCCATTGTGTTCACGCGTTATGAACGAAAATGGACACATGACATGATTGACAAAAGATCCTCATTCTCCATGACCACTGAAGCAAATCGAATAAGGTTTTCTGCAAGATGTAGGTAATAAGTTATAGTTTCGTACCCTGAAATATCATTCTGATTGATCTACTATTTTAAAGTTATCGTTGCAGAAAGTCCCGTTGTAATTAATTTTGGGACATGTTGTACAGCATTACCATGCTATTTTCATTCACGGTATGTTTAAATCTGTTCAAGTAAATGTTTACACATAAACTGTTTTGTTCGAAAAAAAAAACATCATTATGAATGTTATTTCATCTGTACATGCTTGAAGTTACGATGTTTTCGTTTGATTTATAAATATTTGTCAGATTTGTGAATACGTTGTAAATAATTGTTATATTAAATGTTGCTGTATATTTCTGCCAAAATAGCATTCAAAGTAGTACGTATTCGTAATCCTTATTTGTTGTTGGTCATTTTAGACATTTTAAAGATAAACGTTACACATTACGTATTATGTACGTGTATATTTAATTAAAATAGTTTCATTAAATTAATGTTGTAAATCACAGAATATTCTAAGTTGCAATCGTGGCCTGATCTTTTGTATTGTATCGTGCGAGAATGAAGTATGTTTGGAATGTTTATGGTGATCCCGGGGGCGATGCTGCTGATGATTAAAATGATTTCGATAATAAGGGTTGGGGGTAATGATGAGGATAATGATGATGACGATGATGCCGATGATGATGATGATGATGATGAGGATAATGATGATGATGATGATGATGATGATGATGATGATGATGATAATAATGATGGTGATGATGATGAAGATGAAGAAGGTGTTGATTATCATGATCATGATCATGGAGACTATAAAAAGAAAATGATGACGGTAGAGGAGGTGTGCGATTATGGGGATTGTGGCTATAATTATGATGGTGATGGAAACTGTTGTTGTAGCGAGAATGGTGATGATGATGATGATGATGATGATGATGATGATGATGATGACGATGATGATGATGATGATGACGATGAGGATGATAATGTTGATGATGATGATGATGATGATGCTGCTGCTGCTGCTGCTGATGATGATGATGAATGTGATGATTTGAATAGTTGTGAGGATGATCATGATGATGGTGGTTTGATGTTGGGTGTGAGGATGGTGACGGTGTCGTTGTTGATGTCGCTGACAATGAAGGTTATATTGATGGTGTTACTGTTAGTGGTTAGTGGTGGTGATGGCGGTGGCGATACTGGGCCTACAGGCCCTCGAGGTTTGCTCTGAAGGTAAAGTAAGAGCTAAATGCAGTGACTCAGTGTCTACATTTGCCCAGTGGCGTAGCTATGGGGGAGGGGGGGGGGGGGGGGGGGTACGTGAGTGTGCCCTCAATAATTTGACAAAACAATACAAAAAAGGGTAAAATACAAAAAATAAGTAAATACGATTAAGCATGATCCCCATCATCGCATCATCACTGCCCCCAAATACACCAGTGATAGCAATGATATTTAGAGATTTACAACACATGAACGGACATGAACAAACAAATAAATACTTAAACTATAATAAGCAAACAAAAACAAACAAATAACCACGCAAAAAACATTGAAATGCAAAATTATGTCATGGATCGAGTACATAATAATACTATTTGTTTTGGTTTTAAAGGTTCATTTACTCACGCAATGCTCTGCTGTGTGATCTTCGGATCTCCATAAGGCCCGAACAAGTCTGTCGACTGGATGGTACGCGACACCGGTGTGGTGTAGACCGGAGGGCCCGGTGGGTCCCAGGTGCGAACCTCGGCTGGAACAGCTAACATGCCGTCGATCCTTGGTTTTTTTTTCGTTCCCTCAGGAATATTTCCCCTCACAATTGTGATCGATGGTGATTTGTTTGTTGCTATGTTGTCTCGAATGTGTGCACGTATAATATATTATGTTGGTTACTTCAGATTTTCTAGAATGTTTTTATTTCATTTATTCTGAAAATTCTGACATGGTTTTTCTCAAGATTCTAATGCGTGAAGTTTTCCGAATGTTTGTTCCTCAAGATTTGTTATCCTCTTTCTTTTCCAATGTTACGTTTTCCTAAGTAAAACGTTAGCACATTTCGTTTTGTTTGAATCGGATAGATTTATTTCCTTTCTGTCTTGATACCTCGTGCTATTTCCCCTCCCCACCCCAGAGTTTATTTCCGTGGAAATTTGTTACGTTCCGATATGTTTACATTTTCTTATATAAGCCCATATGCGTTGCAAATATTTGATTTTTCCAAACTGTTGCTATTGATGACGTTTCACGACGTATGAATAATGCGAGCGCGTTTTTTTTTCTTTCTACGCGCGTTATGCAAATTATTCTACAACAGAATGTCAACCCGCCGCGGTTCCCTTGCTTAAACTTGACTATACTTTATTGAAATACAGTTTAAACGAAACCAACAAATTAATAATGAAAACAAATGAAGGTTATGGTACAGCAGGGGTAATTTCAAGTACAAAATATAAATTTTTGGAAATATCAATGAAAAACAAAACAAATCAAATAATGATCGATGTTGTTCAAAACAATAATATTCAAATCTGCAGGCTCTGATATAATATATATAGGGAAGTTTGTTTTTTTCAAAGGTGATTGGCTGAGACATAATACTTTGTTTGCACATTAATTGATTCTAGTCAGTACCAGACCAGTCTGACGCTTTACACATTGAAGTCAACAACAAAATATAAAAAGAGAATCGATTCATTTGACCTAGGTAATTTAATCGATGCCTTCACAGTATATTGTATTTTCCGAGGGGGTCTTTCTTATATGCAAATAAAACCCCCATTATCCTATAGAAGGTCCCAAGTCATGCATATAGTTACAATACGCAAGCTAGCAACATTAAACAAAAGGGCACTGCACATTGTAAAGTTTTGTTCAAGGCGCTTGCTTAATATTTTCCCCTCTTGAATCATTCGAATGATGTTAAAAAAGCGAACTTAGCGTAAATATTTTCTGGGAATGTATTTCTTAATGAATACTTGATCAGAAAAACAAATAATATCGAAGTAAGCTTGACATATAAACGAATATTTCAAACAAAAGTAAGCGCTTATGCAACAAGGGTCTGCATTTGGAGACTAAATCACTTTTGTGCGTATGTCTTTTGTAGTGGTGCAGCGCGCGTTATTTTACGTAACAATGGGAGACAAAGGAATCGGTCGTAAGTGATCTAATGTCACTAAAGTAATGTCAACAAAAGGTATAACGTGCAGCAACTAGTGAAAGGTTTTTTATAGCGGGGGTCTAGCCCAAATTTGTAGGAAAATGACTGGTACAATCTCAATTAAAGCATTAAATAGGAGCATCTCGACCCTTTGAGTGCATTGGTGATCAGAAAAAGAAGGAACACATACAATTTCTGAAGTTTTTAAAGTGAATACTCGCAACTATTAGAGATTTAAAGTACAAAGTGTGCTACACTTCTTCGTTTAGTCAAGGAACGCGCTATTACTATACAACACAAGAACAAGAGCGACATTTCTTCATCTTCATCTGCAACTCTATCTATAAGTTGAGAACTTCTTAAACCATCTTCGTTTAAAGACTTGGAATCATTCTAAAAATTACAATAACATACATACAGACATCCGTCACGTCAAGGCTCGCTATATTTCGCAACGTAATTTTAAAACTCGCATTATTTTCAACTGCAACTCTGCAACAACAGTCGACAACTATTCAAGCCCCGTTCTTTACGACATTGAAACATTTAAAAGGACAAAGCAGTATCAAAATCATCCGTCATCATGCCTAACTCGGGATTTCAAGCACAAATTAACCAGCGTTTCTACGGAACACGCAAGGTAATGATATAATATTTGATTTGATTTGGTTTGATTTGGTTTGATAACGTTCAGTAACATTAACTCCCAATTAAATATAGACGCAAAATGATGCCTCTTGTTAACAAGAATTATGTAGATTGTTAAATCAAAATCCAAAAGTTAAAAGTACCTATCTTCTCTTACTAATAATATTGCTTTGATGCATGGGAGATGAACTTTACAAAACATTTATGATGATGGTGATGATGATGATGATGATGATGATGATGATGATGATGATGATGATGATGATGGTGATGATGATGATGATGATGATGATGATGATGATGATTATGATGATGATGATGGTGATAATGGTGATGGTGATGGTGATGATGATGATGATAGTGATAATGATGATGATAGTGCTGATAATGATTATGATGATTATAATGATGATGATAACGATGATGTTGGTGATGATGATGATGATGATAGTGATAATGGTGATGATAATGATTATGATAGTGATGATAGCGATAACGATGATGTTGGTGATGATGATGATGATGATGATGATTATAATAGTGATGATGATAATCCACAACAATTGTAATGGCGCCATTAATTTATTTTCAAAACGTAACATTCCGTGGAATAACTAATATTTGGGTTACGATTGAAACTGTATGTTAACATTGATTGACGATTATGTCAAATACAGTTTTGAAACCTGTAATGTTGAAATTTGTTTGATTTAATTATCATTATTACAGAGTTACGAATCGATTGGAACTGTTAAAATTTAAATATTGTTTTAATCGATTGAAACTGTATTTCTAATTTCTTATAATCGATTACAATTGTATTCAAAAGTTAGATATGAAGGGCTTACATCGGATACATTTCTGAAATCTTTCACATTTTAAAATCTGCATTTTATATTACGGTAATTTCATTTTATTCCAAGGGTGACCTTGTACCGTTGGGTCAGCGCTATGCCACAGGAAACCTTCCCAACCCCGCTTTCTGGAGTCTGTGCATGCGGGGAGCGGACCGGGGGATGGTCGAGAGCAGCACGCCTCGGGTACTCTCTACTACGGAGGTCCTAGCGCCCGTGCGTTCGCCCAACATCTACACGAGGTATGGAGAAAATATGTATCATTAATAATTTTATAAAATAAACAATAATGAGAAGAGAAAAATAGGATTTGCTGATAATCGAACCCGCAAACTCCAGATTTTCTCGACTTATTCAGATGCTGCAGTCTTTTGCTTTGATATAATGACATCGTCAGTTGCAATATTTTATGTTCAACAAATTATAATTCAAATTCAAAAGGAAATGGCAAAGAGGTTGATATCCCATTAGTAGGCCGATTGCATTCACAATCACATTTCCTTCATAACTGAGAATAAAATAAGTGAATTCTTTTTTTTTATTATTTGGTTCACTATTCTTTGAAAATTATTTAGTTGACAACAATATCTATTGAGTAAATTGCGATATTATCTGGTTTTAATTTAAAATGTATGAGTTTTATTATCACGTGAATTTGTTAATTCATTTATTTTATTTCGTGTATTTCTTAATTCTACAGGTCAACAGAAGGCGCGGGCAGCCTTCCAAGGCTCATGACATCACCAACCCGCACCGGATGCCACAACGGCCCATCAGACCACGCCCCTTCGGCTCGCCCCGCTCCGCCCTCCACGTCCCGTGGCCGCGCCCAACGCGCGCCCAATGCGCACATACCGTTGGTTGCGCTCAACTCGCTCGCGCCATTCGCCACATCGATAAAGCCCAGGTGCGGGTGCTTCTTTTCGGATAACACGGATAACAAGAAAAAGCAAATGGGCATTCACTATACGGATATCGTGAAAAATCGCTACTACGTCAAATAAATCACAACATTTTGTCGTTAACTTTGTTTGTGTTTGGTGGGTGGTCCGTACTTATTTATTTCTGACTCAAAATGAACTGTTGAGCAAAAAAAAAAAAAAAAGATAAATTAATTTGTTCTTGTTTCATATTATCCTTGTAAATATTTGTTGCAATTTCAAACTGTAATTTCTATGAATCTATGAATAAATCAGAAAATTGAGTTTCTATGGCTGTAATATATTTTTCATCTGTATCAATGTTCTCTATTTTTCTCTCTTTTGTCTTCTCGACATGCTCCATTGTAAATAAAAGGTATGAATCCAATGAAGAATATTAATACAATTGTTTCTGATCGCAGTATACCTAAACATAAATCACAATTAATCACAACTATTTATAAGTTGTTCGATATTTGAATGGCAGTGTTATTTTATGTAATGGTGGACTGTATTGGCTAATGAATGCGTGTATGCATGTTTGTTTGTTTGTATGTATGTGCGTGTGTGGATGTGCGGATGAGTAAATGAATGTGCAGTGTTAGCCTGTAAGTCTGTACAGTACGTATGTGTATGAGCGAGTGCGTGTGTGTGTGTGTCTGTCTGTCTGTCTGTGCGTGGGGTGTGTGTGTATGCGTGTATGTGAGCGCGTATGTGTGTGCGTATGTGTATGCGTGTGTGTATTTGCGTTTATGCGTGTTCCCAAGGGATTTTATCACCTTTTAATGTTGATAACAAAAACATAAAAACCATTCAGATATTGTACACGTTTGCTGGGCATGGTAGTGTTACCTAACCTGTAACGTATTAGCCAGTATTGTTAAAAAAAATAAGTAATTTAAAATGTTGGTTAAACAATTAATAAATTATAGAGATGTGCTTTAGACAATGCGTGTGTCTTTAATGCGCGTATATCTACCTAAACCAATATAGGATGTGTACATTTAGTAATAATTTATGATTATTGCAACTTTACAATCGATTGGAATTATATAGACATGATCGATCATAATTGAGAAATATATAACTGCTATGAATCGATTCCAAATTATGAATAATTATACGATGGTTTCTTTTTTCCACGAGTGTTCCAATTGAATAATTTTCGTTTGTCCACTTTTTGATAGCTGATATGTTCAAATACATCAATTTACAGTATGTAAACCAAAATCTTGATCCGATGTTGTCTGTCATTATTATGTATTTTATGTGTATAGAAAGTATCAAATCCTGAACTATTAATACTATATTGTATAATGAATACACCGAATTAATGTGATTTTATTAATTTCATGCAATGGGAAAAATTGTGCACGCCCTTTATTTTAACACGCCGAATGCGTATGAAGGGGTTATATAAATGAAAGAAAATTCAGGGTAGGTGCTTGAGGCCGAGGGGTGATGGGGAGGTGGCTCGGGTGTGCAGGGGATCGGAAGGGGATGGGGCGCTCAAAACCTTGTCGCTAAATGTACGTATTATCACTTTTGTGGAATGGAATGAAACAGGGATAGCTGGTGGCTTATTCGTGGCTATCCTGTGCCGATACGTGACAATATTGTGTCGATACGTGACAATGCGTGGCAGAACTGGCTTTTCGGGCCACGTATAGACCAATTTGGTTTCAAGTCTATAGTACTCTAGCGTCGGCCATAATGTTCTTCTTTTTTTTGGGGGGGGGGGGGGGGGGGCTTCAAGCATGTCTAGCAAGCTGAACAATGGTGTCTTAGAACCACACTGATTGTTTAGGAGGCATTAATACACCTGACATGTCGCATAAAGGTTAAAACCTGTACACTATTTTTTGTTGTACTCTTGGAAGCCCCCCAGTTATGGCCGACGCTAGAGTAATATAGACTTGAAACCGTATTGGTCTATACGGAAAGGCATAGCTGATGCAGTAGCCACGTCGCTGCAGAATTTTGTGAACATGTTTGGCCATGTTTTCTCTGTCTTCCCGTAAGTATAAGTGTATTGAGTATTGAAACATTTCAAATTGCAATGTTTTTAAATTGCATTTAATGCATTTAACCACGTGTGACAATAAAATATAAAATTGGGTGGAATATCAAACAGCATTGTTTCACAAACCATAATCAATGCATTAACTGTTAAGTCACATGTCCAGTTTCACAACAATGTTTAGGCATTTAAATTTTTACACTCAGTTTTCCATAATCTCACAAAAAAGCTACTTTTTGTGGTCGGTTTATTATATTCAATTAAATGAAAATTTTAATTTATTCTTGCTTAATTTTTCCCACAAAACACTTATTTTTACAAATGAATTGTACAAATAGTTTACAAAAATAGAGATATACATATTCATAATTGCGCACGTGCAAAACCGTTCTGCAGTGCGCTTCCAGAAACTGACCTAGTGTTTGCTGCCACCAGGCGAATTTGGTATGCCAGTGAAGGCGAGATGAAAAAATATATATAATATAAATACTAAAAAGATAATAGTTAAAATCTATATTTATCTATTTTACAGAACCGATAGTTTTGAATGATGAATAAACCTATATACATTTTTGTTTGATGAATAATTTATTATAACAAGTATTTGTTAGATAATTACTGTAATTTGTAGTCAAATTGTGGAAAACCCCCAAATAAACATGACGTTTTCCTTACGAAACAACCGCTATTTGATCAGCACATTTATGATCGATTCCACAAAGTAAACATATGACACACATTTCAATCGATTATCAGGTATTTAATGTCTGACCTCTTTCTCTAGGGATAATGTAACTTTTTTGACATGTGAAAAATTGACGAATGTTTGATACAATGAATATCGTTGTTGTCTGATATGTCCACTGGGTTATGTGTGAAAATGTCAAGTTAAATGGACGTTATATGGCCGAGTAATGAGCAAAATTGCAAAGTGATATTCACTAACTCATGCTAATTTCACTAATTTTCACTATTCATTGTACTGACTTTGTACACGGTTACGACTATCCAGTGGATAGGTTAACATCTGAACATCGTAAATATCTTTTTAACGAAAGGGAAATTCGAAAAACCGAAACCTGTCCCATGCTTCTATTGTTGATACAGATACAGCAAATCATGGGTGAACCGCAAGAATTCCAATTGGATATTTAGGATTTGGACAATGTTACTAAATAACTTATATTATACAAATCAAGCTGAGTTCCTACATGGTAATAGTACTGTATAGTTGCATGCTAGTAGTTTGTTTGCTCCTTCCCTTTGAGAATAATACATGTATGATTGAGGTACGCACAGCATACTCGATAATAAGGCGAAATGCTGCAAACTACTTAGAAGATGGTGCTGTACAAGAAAGTTGATTTCAGGTCTCATGTAGGAGTCACACCGCCAAACCGAATCCAATCTGACACCAGACCGAACAATTCGGGGACGTTTCGGGGACATATTTTGGGTTGCTGTCGGTTTGGTATTGGAATTGTCTGTCTCTTTTGGTGTGACTGCTTACCCCAGTTCGGGGTTTATCGGTGCCCTTTAAGCGGAAATGTGTACTTTAGTTTGGTCTGGTGTCGGTTTGGATTCGGTTTGGCGGTGTGACTGCTACCTTACTTATACTGAATATTAATGGTTTATACACGAATGATGGTGTTAGTGAAGGTCACTGACACCTTGTTTGTACATGTTGTAATGATTATTTAAAGGGGAACACCACACAAAGAACACCACATGCTTTTATTGATAATATTATATTGCTAAATATATAACTCATTGCGGATATAGTATCGAAAATAATCTCGCTAGTGATATTCGTTTGTCTCGCAATGTATGGTCAACAAGGGATCTAAAAGATCACGACGTTTCGTGCGCCGCTGCAACACTTCGTCAGGTGATAGAATCTAATGTAAGCAAGCGTGTTTTACACTCTCCGGGCGGCTCCAACGCGCTATCTCGCATGAGCGAGTACGTTCCTAATTGGTCAATAACGGACAAGGCCTATTGGTAATACAAATACAAGGTATGAGAGAATCATTGGATTTCTGATGTATTTTGTGGGATTTTGACGATGTTACTACATTAGATCCCTTTAAAGGAATAGAACAGTTTTGGTCAAACAGAATTTTAGTAATTAAAACTTGCAAATTATCATTAAAAGCTAACAGTTATTGTCCATAGCTTGAATGGTAGTAAAACGATTATGAACCTGTAATTTGTTTTTGGATACCTCCTGAACCTGTAATTTTTGTTGTTGATATCATGACATTATTATCTTATATGTTGGTATTATTATTACAGTTTTGTTATTGATATTAGTATTAATTTTGTATTATTGTTATCATGGTAATCTAATTAGTTTGGTATCGATTAAATACTTTGTTGATCGATTATGTATGTTGTATATTGAAAATACAATTTTAACAGATAATAACAATATTTTGATCATAATTATTATTTGTGTACTTAAGCATTCAATATTCCTTCACCAAAAAATACTCTGCATATCTAAAAGAATTTGTAATGCCTAATCTAATTACAAAAATTACATTTTACAGTACCAAATAACCTTACAAGTATAATAACCATAATTATCTTTAAAAGTATATAAATATAAATTTCATGTTACCATACAGTCGGTGTAAAACTTAAAGAACTTTTTGATCACCTCGCGATCGTTTTGCGAGGTCTGAAATATAAATACAGCCTACCCGCTATTGGGCGCTTAATTAGCTACTTCACCGCGAGTTATCCTACACACCGATTCGCTTATGAATAGGAAATACGCAAGCGAGAATTCACGAGATTCAACGAGATTTATGCATGGTCTCGCTATTTCTTATGTCATCATCAACGCCTACACATGCTGATGTTATCGTCTGCGTTTAGTTATTTGCCATAAAATTGCCGTTATTTTGATATATCACACCCCATTAATATCTTTGAAATGAAGCAGTTAATTAACGTCAATATTTGGAAATATTTTTGTAACTTGTTATGTTCTGATTTTGCATTGTTTGACGTTTTCTTTCTACCTGACCCGTTCGAAAGTTTTCAATTCAATCTGACCACATTTTTTTGGAGAAAACATATCTGCAACGCCAACCAATAAATACAAAGTTGCTTTGTCGTTTATTTTGAGAGAAAATGTTCATTATCGAGGCCAATAATTTTCCTTATTAACCGAAAGCTAGGAAACGGAGGGTAGGGGCCCGAATACGGACCAGCCATTGTTGCCATGGTAATTGGGAATATTGGCTCTAAAGCCCGATATATAGAATTAAGGGGGTGTAACGCAGAAAAATAAGGATCATTAACCCGTTCCGGACTGGTCCCGAAAATACTCGGGCAGGACAATTCTATGGAGAATGCATGTTATAGCAAAGTCATGAACGGGTTAACGGGCCTGCTGCAGTGCAGCGCTTACCATTGTTCTGGTTAGTATTGTCTATTGTGTTTCACCGAAGCAGAAAGTCTTCAAAGGAGAAATTCATGGGATGCTTCAGCGTACGATTACAAAAGCACTTGGCGAAAAGACGATCTCCGATATCCCAATTGACCAATCAGATCGCGCAGAATATCGGTTGCCTCCGAATTTTGTATTTTTTACAAAATTAGAAATACGTAGGGCCAGTTTTTCTTTCTACCTGACCCGTTCGAAGATTTAATCAAAAACCTTCAGACTAATTTTAGTACAAAACATATATCTTTATATCATATTACATTTTTGAGTTGCTTCGTGGACATCAAAAGTGTTTTTAAGCCCTTATAAGAAAGCATAAAATATGCATTTTAAATTTCAGTTTAGGCATCAATTTCTCCTTTTTAAAAATATTTATGAAATCGCGATTATAATGATAATACAGTATAGTTCTTCTTCTTTCATATGATATATAAACCATGTTTCTCAGTGACAGCTTTGTATGTTAAATATCGAGATGAAAACAATTGTCATGAGCTCATGAATATTAATTTTCACGTTTTTTCACGGATATTATGAATACGTGTACGATAATCTACAAGGCTTTTCGGGACGGAGCGAGACGGCTAAATATCTCGAAAGAAATAGGGACAAATAGGAGCTATAGACCGGCAGCCCAGAGGTCTTTTGTGCATCGAAAAGCGTACTGATTGTTGAACATATGAATATTTAGAGGAGAATGTAACAAATCCAATAATATGAGTCTCCCTGGGTGTATCCGTGGATAAAGGGGTCCTTTGCGCCTCCAAAAGTTGGCCACTGGGGATTGTCCGATGCTTCTATTTTGTGCGATTGTACCGTGTTAATCGTCGCTCACGACTCGCCGCGGCGGGGTAAGCGCATGGACAATGGAGAAATCACTGATGCATGTTACCTTTTTCGAACATTTTACGATGCCTGTTTTGAAAGACAAAATACACGTTGATGCATTGGGGATTATATCCAAAACCTCTTGCAACTTAACAAATATGTCTTACAGAGTACATAATACATATTGGATACAAATGTCATCCGTTGAATTACCCTACAGATGCCTCTGAATGTTGAAGATCGACTTGTTAAAGTTGTCTTTAACAAAATTAGCTTCCACTTTCAGAAATTGTATGTCCGTACGTAAATGTTATAAATGAACCCAGACCTAGAGACGGACACGATCGCTGCACAAAATCGTAAAGGTCAGTTTTATGTGTGTATTGGCGCCATAGCTGCATGTAGAGGACAATAGACATTCTCTCGCAGGATCTCAAATCGGCTTATATCGCAAAAGGAGGCGACCTCGATAGGTGAATGTGTGTGTGTGTGTTTGTGTGTGCCCTGTCGCTATGCCATGCGCTCATATTAGTTCCTCTGCATTCGATTATTTTCTAGACGGGTGTTTATGTAATGTCATACAATTAATTGGTAAGTGGAAGCCCTGTTTGATCTTGTTTTGGTGATGGGTTCATTAAAATGTATTTATATGGCCTTTGGCATTTTCAAACGTGCTATCAATATGTATTCTGTAATCTGTAAGACATATTTGTTAAGTTGCAAGAGGTTTTGGATATAATCCCCAATGCATCAACGTGTATTTTGTCTTTCAAAACAGGCATCGTAAAATGTTCGAAAAAGGTAACATGCATCAGGGATTTCTCCATCGTCTACAATGCGCTTACCCCGCCGCGGCGAGTCGTGAGCGACGATTAACACGGTACAATCGCACAAAATAGAAGCATCGGACAACTTTTGGAGGCGCAAAGGACCCCTTTATCCACGGATACACCCAGGTAGACTCATATTATTGGATTTGTTACATTCTCCTCTAAATATTCATATGTTCAACAATCAGTACGCTTTTCGATGCACAAAAGACCTCTGGGCTGCCGGTCTACTAGTCAAGATTCTTGACCTGTTTGAAGTTGCTTACACTATGATCTGAAGGTTCATGCATACACCAACTGCACTGAGACCACTCAACGCGCGCTATACCAAGCAGTGATATTCATTCCCCTGCCGGTGTGGTGCTAAATCCGTAACTGGTGAAATCCGTACCCAGTAGCAAATGCGCATGCGCTTAGACATAATGGCTCGTATTCACAAAGGAGGTTTGTACAGTCCATGGTCTAAACCCCGGTTTACATCTATGGAATGCCAATTGTAAACTGATGGAGAGAGAATGTGTACCATCAACATTGTTAACAAGTAAGGAATTTACATTCTTTCTCCATCAGTTTACAATTGGCATTCCATAGATGTAAACCGGGGTTTGAACCGGGGTTTGTACAAACCTCCTTTGTGAATACGGGCCTTGGAGTTTGTGTCTTGCGAAAATCGTGACCATTATTACGCCGCAATTTCATGCTAATAACAAATTGACACAAGTTATATCAAAATTTTAAATGGCGTGAATGGAGTTTCTTAATCTATCGTCGGGTTTTGACAACCGCAAGGAGCCTCAATGAGGCATTTTGCATACTTTATTACAAATTGGAACGAATTTCGCAGGCAATTTTCACACAGGTGCGCATGCGCATTTGCGACTGCGTACGGATTTCGCAGTGGGTACAGATTTAGCGTGACACCGGTTCCAGATTACCCATCATGCAACAGTGCAGCGCATGTCGGCTGCTAGCTACTGAGTACTAGTATTGGTAGGCAGTCCGGGCAGCGGACTACATGGGAGCGGGAGCACGTGTAGGAATTGGAGCGCGTTATATCAATAACTATAAGATACATTTGTACTAATTAAACCAACATATAACATGATAATATGATATCAAACGGAAACCACAGTTTCACAATCAAAGTGCTTAGAGCATGACTCATACATGTAGTTGTTTCAAATTTCAAAGATTCATATTCTGGTAATTTGTGTTATTCATAGAAAACCCAACAATTAAATATTTTTAATATATCAATGGGACTAGGCCCGCTTGTAAAATAATGTTTGTATTTGCAGCACAAAGTATGCATAAGACTTGCTAGATGTGTGAAAAACGTGTCTTTTTATTGGATGATAGGATCGGGATAGGGTTAGACCAATAACACCTAAATCTGTGCCGAAAATACAACCCGTTTGTAGAACTCTCCTCCAGGTTCTGTATTTCCTAGACCCCGTTGCAGAAAGAGATATAATCGATTACATTTAATTGTGCGTTACACCAATCAGATTGGCGCATTCAGAACATATGGCCCCGTTGTAGAAAGAGATTAGCGTCTTTTCGCAATGCGACGGAGTACTGAATACGCGGAATTTAAATCAGCTGTGACCGTCTCCGTACTCTGGATACCGTCGTGAATCTATTTGCAGTTTCGCAGTGAAGAATACGCGGAACGTCTCCTTGCTCGAGTGACCAAGCGCGCTGATTGGCTGACCCCACTGACCTCTGGCTGACCCATTGAAGTAAGGGCTTACCACGCGCCGCTCCGTACTCGCTGTACACCCGACGCTAATTCGGCCAACTACCGTTGTAGATTTGGACGCTACGCGGAAAAGAGTGCGACCCCCGCTGAGACTAGCGTTGTAGAATGCTTCCGTCGCGTTTGCGAAAACAGGCTATTAGTATCGCGATGCAAACCGCGCTAAAGGGGGTATCCCACTGAGAGGCGAACGTTTGCGAACGTTAGCGAATATAGCGAATTTGGGATTCGCCAACTTTTCCTCTGCCATTAGCGACATTTAGCGACTTTTTTGCGATATTTAGCGACAATTTGCAACATTTTAACGAATGTTAGCGAAAAGCAGGGTTTGCCTCAGCCAACCTTGATTTTTGCCAACATTTGTCAGAAAAGTTGGCGAATCCAAAATTCGCAAACGTTCGCGAACGTTCGCAAAACATTCGCCGCTCAATGGGTCGATTGCATTGAGGAACCATATGGTCATGTAATCGCTATAGCATTAGCGAATCATTAGCGAACGTTAGCGACACCGTTTAACGACCGTTTGCGAACGTTTGCGACTGTTTGCGAAAAAATAAATTCGCAAAGAAATTTTGAACATGTCCAAAATTTCTTTGCGACAAGAAAAACTGTTTGCGACAATTACAACCGTTTGCGAATTTTTTTGCGACCGTTTGCAACCGTTAACGAACTTTTTGCAACCTTTAACGAATTCGGGCGAAATCCCAAATTTGCATAATTCGCTAACGTTCGCAAAACGTTCGCCTCTCAGTGGGATACCCCCTTTAGTATATCCCCTAATGTAGTACAAATAAATGTTGTGAAATTTTTTGCTATAATCTTGGAAACAGTTTTTAATTTGGTCTACATACATTACTGATGAGAAAAAGTGATGTTTCCATTTTTTATTTTTGGTCCCAGGGTGCATTTTGGCGATTTTAAAGATAATTAGCTAATTTGCATATTTGTGAAATAAGGTCAGGGGTCATTTTTTATCTAGGAATAGTGCAATATTGATAAAAACTGGTATTCTATGATATTTTGGGGCAAGGATTCCATTTCCGGTGCTCGTTTGTAAGTGCTGTATGGGAAATGCTCTGAAATCCAAGATGGCTTCCCCTAATTTGCATATTTATGAATATTATTGATTTTCAGTGGCTACAGCCCCTAATAAGCAATAATTCTGGATTATTATATGTCAGTTATGTTCTAAGTATGTATTTAAGATATCAAAGATGAGTTGCCATCGTGGCAACCTCTAGCAATGCATATTATTTGCATAATTATGTATTTTACCTAATTTGCATATTCCCCCAAATAGAGTATATTGGGATCCCGACAAGTAAAAAAGATAAGTAATACCAATTTTCGAAGGTTTTGGGGGGCAGCAGATCCATTTTTGATACTTATTTACCTGTATCACCATGGCATCCATCTCAAATCCAAGATGGCTGCTCCCTAAAGTGTGCATGTTATGATACACGTCTATATTATTTCGGTTATATTAGATTGATATTATAATGTTTTGACTTTTAATTATTGGAATGAGCAACTAGAATACTTGAATCACAATGTAGTTGTTTGCTTTCAGTAAACAAATCATATTTTGATAAATTAAATGCCATTAAAGTAGCAAATAGCAATATTTACTTTAAAATGACAAAGGCGGCCATCTTAGATTTATGTTGGTTGCCGAGGTGATACAGGTAAATAAGTATCATAAATGGATTTGTTGCCCCCTAAAACCTTGGAAAAGTGGTATTACTTGTCTTTTTTACTTGCCGGGTTCCCAATATACTTGATTTGGGGTAATATGCAAATTAGGTAAAATACATAATTATGCAAATAATATGCATTACTAGAGGTTGCCACGATGGCAACTCATCTTTGATATCTTAAATACATACTTAGAACATAACTGACAAAAAATAATCCGGAATTATTGCTTATTAGGGGCTGTAGCCACTGAAAATCAATAATATTCATAAATATGCAAATTAGGGGCAGCCATCTTGGATTTCAGAGTGTTTCCCATACAGCACTTACAAACGAGCACCGGAAATGGAATCCTTGCCCCAAAATACCATAGAATACTAGTTTTTATCAATATTGTACTATTCCTAGATAGAAAATGACCCCTGACCTTATTTCAAAAAAATGCAAATTAGCTCATTATCTTTAAAATCGCCAAAATGCACCCTGGGACCAAAAATAAAAAATGGAAACATCACTTTTTATCATCAGAAATGTATTTAGACCAAATTAAAAAGTGTTTCCAAGATTATAGCAAAAAAAATTGCTGCTTTACATAACCTGATAGACTACTTAAGTTCTGCGATTTTTAAGGAAATAATCGTGATTGTTTGCCGCGCGCGCGGCGTATGAGAAAAGATCTGAATTATATATCCCATCATGCAAAGCGCTTCGGTCATACATTTCAATTTATGGGTAATATCATTATATTCATAATCCATATAATTGAATGAAGTTAGTTAAAGGGATCTAGTAACTTTGTTAACATTTGCAAAAAGTGATGAAGGGTTGATGCAATGTATATTGTTGTTATCTCATATGTCCACAGGGTATTGTGTGAAAATTTCAAGTCAAATGGACATTGCATGGCCAAGTAATGAGCGAAAATGCAAAGTGATATTCACTAACTCACTGCACTCACTTTGTACACGGTTTCAAAACTCCGGGGGAGTTTTTCTTATCTGAATACTTCAATCGTACATATCTTTGTAACGAAAGGGAAATTTTAAAAACCGAAACCGGTCCCATGATTTTATTGTTAATACGAATACAACAAGGTATGAGGGAACCGCTAGAATTATTTTTTTTATTTTGTCCCTTTAAGCAATTGAATGCAATAAATTATGATTCATATATTATATCATACAATTTGGATAAATAATTATTTCTAACTTCCAAGAATTGCTGCTAGTGTATCTAGTTGTTTTTATAAATATTTAGCCTGCTTAGTAAGTGTTAAATATTAATTATAATGATTTTAAATTTTACCTTAAAATATTAAATTTGCATTAGAAAATCAAATTAATACACGATGCCTTAATTTTATATTATTAGCTTTTGTTACTACTTATTTTATGTATTGATATATAAAACAACAATATTATATACTTACTGTCGTTGGTTAGTATTCACAGGCTAATTCGTAATGCTATTCATTTGTGATTATTATGTCTTTCTCTAATTATTATATATATTCAGATCTCCTTATACCTCGTGAGTCGTTCAACTTATTTTGATATTTTGATGTTTGTAAATATCCCTGCACATGACACTGTAATGATTCATATTTTATGTTATATACAACCTTGAACAATTAATTCTTACTTACTTTCATGCATTGCAGCTTGTGTATGTAATTTTCGTAAATCTTTAATTAGCCCAATAATTGTTATATCAATCATAATGATTTTAATGTTATCTTAAAATATAGAATTTGCATTAGGACATGCCTTATTTATTAATTGATATATAAAACAACAATATAATTTACTGTCTTTCGTAGTATTCATGCCTAATTCGTGATACTATTCAGGTAGTTTATGATTCATTCCATTAATTATTGTATATAATATATCAACGTTCTTTATATCGTGAGTTCATTAAAGGACCTAAAGAATACAACGTACTTTGGCACTTATTCCATAGTTGATGACTTGGAAAATAGGTTTGCCGAAAAAAAATTCATGAAAATAAACACAGTAGTGATTTAAGACTAATTTTCTGATGCCAAATCTCATTTAGCAGCCAATTTACGCCCCACCCACATTTAGGGTCAAGAATCAGCAGCGTGATTGACACGTGATTGATAATTCATTTGGCTTACGTCATGACGCGTCATCTACAGAATTTAGTTCATTAGTCCGTTCTTTAGATGACGTCACATTTTTGCGATTTAAAAGGGGCGTTCCCAGGACAATTAGATATTTACTAATTACCCCAAAATTGATTGATTTCATGAGAAATGACTGCCAATTTCTTTTTCTTCAGGAAAAAATACGTATAGAGGGCTGAATTGTGAAAATTAGGCCATCTAGACGCTGTAGTCCCTTTAATGTTATTTACATGGTTGTAAATAGTGTTGCAAATGACGCTGCAATTCAGCTATTAGCTGTGAATGTGACATTGTTGTTGAATAAATACCATTATTATATATACGCATGCGGTACTGCATGCGGTCTGAGGTAGTGCGATTTTATTTCTATGTGTGAACGGGCGCAAATAATTTCGAAATTTGAATCGGGATGCAAATTTCGAAATTATTTCCCTTCGTGTGAACGGACGCAAATAATTACGAAATTCTGATCGCGATTCAAATCGTAAGCCTGTGTGAACGGGCCTAGTACGTTTCGCGCACATACAAAAACATGTGCGCGCCAGCACGGCGTCGCGTCACTCTGCCCCTCCCCCCCCCCCAAAAAAAAACAACAACCTTACTCCACCCTACTTAACGATCGCAAGGTGGTTCCAAAAAACAATGATCGTAAGCTAGGAATACCGTTAGGCATCCTATATTGCTTGTTTAGTTACAACGACGTCTTTGACAAATTTGAATTTATTTATCTACTTGTATAACAAAATCATAGTTATATTCTGTACATTTTCTCATTCAATGTTAAAGCTGTGATAGTTCAACTAACAAAATCAGTCAACGTTCATATTGTTAACAAGATTATTAGGTTACACAGTTGGGTTTATCATAATCTACCATATTTATTTAGTTATACACAAATAATTAAATATACATTGGTTACTTTGATCAGAAAGTGACTTCAATTATTTACTCATGTTGTGAATCGATTACATATTGTGTAATCGATATACTGACTTTGACAAATAATTCAAAATTGTTCACATTCCCATAACTGATTTACACTTCTATAAATAAACATAACATTTTAACCTTCATTATTTCGTAGAACCCCGTTTCTTTAATCTTTATCGAATTATTACATTTCCAGTAAAAATAAATGCAAATTATGGTTTGTCGATTTACTTTAACTTTCGATCGATTATGTCATACGCCAGAAATAAATGTGAAATAATTCAAAGGGATAGTACAGTTTGGTCAAACTAAATTTTAGTAACCCAAACCTGCAAACTATACAAACTGATATTCATAACTCCACCATGCTCGAAAGGTATAGACAAAAATTACAAACAACTAAGTAAAGAGCCTGATATCATTAAAACGGTTACAGTCCGTTATTCCGAAGGTTCGTTATTCCGAAGGTTCAGTTATTCCGAAGGTTCGTTATTCCGAAGGTTCGTTATTCCGAAGGTTCGTTATTCCGAAGGTTTGACCATGTAGTGGTTTAAATTCCTTTCGCCATTTTTTATCCATTTTGTGAACAATAGATGTCGCTACTCTCTTTATGCAGGTACTCTACATTTCCCCCAAGAAATTGTTAGTCGAAAAATAATGTTTCAGTTTTGCGATCGATTATTTTGTCCAGTAGCCATTACTAGGACTTTGAGTTTGAAATAACCATATTGAAATGTGTGTTTTTTGTACTAGCTATGTTATAAATGGTTTATATCTAACATACATCGAAGTTGCCAATTTGGCAACACTGAGCAATTTGGTCGGGGAATTTTCCTTCAAACTAGTATTTTACTACCCCAGCATGTCAGGGTTCAATTTTGACCGTATGTAACACAAATTTGGCCCGTTATTTCTCATATTTTGCTGTGAAAGAAGTGAACAAAATATCTGAATTCCTATAGCTAACCACATACGTATTGTAAAGAACATCAAAGGATGCCAAATAACTGAAGCAAACAAAAAATGACCGGGAAATGGGTAAAATTTGAAACCTAACATGGGGTCACCTTATACGACCTTGAACACATACTGCTGAAACGAAAATGTTGAAATTGGGAACATTTTTCACTGGAAAAAAATCCAGTCTCACTGTTTTTATCCAATTCCATATCGTTATACGTCCCCAAATATCCGTTGCCATATTCGAGCAGAAGCACCTGAAATTTGGGCCAAACCATGACATATTCGGGCCAAACGATACCATATTCGGGCGAAACCATTCCATATTCGGGCGAAACCACACCATATTTGGGCGAAACCATACCATATTCGGGTAATATCATGTTACATTCGGGCAAAATCATGTAACTTTCGGACTAAGCCATCGCAAACATTTAATGTTCGGGCATCAAAAGAGCGACTAATGTTTAAAGCTTGTCCGGTGAAAAGTCGGGAAGGAAAATTATTTGGGCAAAATACATGTCAAGCCCCCCGAGATAAATGTTCGCCTACGTACGCGGCTACGCCCGCGACTGAAGTAGAGATGCGGTTGTACACAACTCTATCCCTCATTGTGTCGTTCTTGTTGAGTGCGCTTCGTTATTCCGAAGGTTCGTTATTCCGAAGGTTCTTTATTCCGAAGGTTCGTTATTCCGAACACGCAAATTTCGTATACCTGAGGGTTCGTTAATCCGAAAATGAAATAGGGTTCGTTAATCCGAACCTTTGTTGCATTATTCCGAAGGGTCGTTATTCCGAGGGTTCGTTATTCCGAAGGTTCGCTATTCCTAAAATGAAATCAGGTTCGGTATTCCGAAGGTTCGTTAGTCCGAAAATAAAATCGGGTTCGTTATTCCGAAGGTTCGTTATTCCGAAGATCCGTTATTCCGAGGGTTCGTTATTCCGAAGGTTCGCTATTCCTAAAGTGAAATCAGGTTCGTTAATCCGAAAATGAATTTGGGTTTGTTATAATGCTATAATTTCATATAAAGAGATAAAATAAACTTAAATGTTTGATTGGTCTGGCCAAGGTAGGGAAAGGGGGAGGGGTATGCTTAATGCAGGCTGTAAATACAATAAACAAAACACAAATTATAGTTATAACAAACCCGATTTAATTTTCGGATTAACGAACCCTATTTTATTTTCGGAATAACGAACCTTCGGAATAATGAACCTTCAGAATAACGGACTGTAACCGTTCTTATTATATACGTACCAGTAATTTAATTTATACATATTTTTTTCCCACCCCGCTGAAACGATCGCAAGGTGATCCAAATAATGACCAATCAGGATAAAGCGTATCCTTTATAATCAACTGAGTGAAGGCTAGATATGAATTCACCTGTTTATGTTATATTCGTTGTTATACATTGTATAGTGTCTTAATTAATTACATTTTTTTGTGCAGTTTTAGCAATAAAAGTAATCAAAATATTTTTGTTTAAAGCAGTTTACTATTTTCAAAAGTAATGTTAATAGTATTTCTCCATATTAGACTTTTTATTTACAAAATTCTTACTTTGTTAAAAAAGTGACGTTGATTATTTTACTAAATCTTGAGAATCGATCTACTACATATTTGTTATTGATCGATTCTGTACATATTTTATTGGTTTGTTTTTGTTACATTTCGATGACTGATGCTAACCTATGTATAAAGATACCATCAAACTTTCACTGTGTCGCAATCGTGCTTATTGAATTATTAAGTTCCCAGTGTTAAAAAAAATAACATTTTCCACTATCGTTTGACGAAAATAATAATTATTTCATTGATTTTGATGATCGATTATGTCATACGTTAGAAATAAATGTGGAAATATAATAGTTTCGAGATCCTTTTAACATACCACTGTACATAATGTGTTTATGAATTAAGTACCATCCGTTATGGTCCGTAGGGGAGCATAAACGTACCCAGGATTTTTTCAAGGGGGGTGTTTTAGCTTCATTCAGTGGCGTAGTTGGGGTGTGTAAGAATACCTAACACGGTCATTGTTTCGCTAAAGGGGGGCGTTGAACACCCCAAACACCCCCCCCCCCCCCCTCGGTACGCCTATGGTAGTGAGCATAGCATGCGCCGAGAGTGATAACGTGCGAAGATTACGCGGGATATATGCCACAGACGCATGGGCGTAGGTCTTTTGCCCGAAAAAAATGGGGACTCGCCTTTTTGATGCCCGAAAATGTCTTGTTTTCAATTTATTTAGTCCAAAATAACACGATTTTGCCTGAATAAAAGATGGTTTTGCCCACCATATAACATGAGACTGCCCGAGTGTAATATGAATTTGCCCGACTATGATATGATTGTGCCCGAATCTGACATTGTTTTGGCAGTCCAGTTTTCCGTTCAGCATTTTTGAAAGCAGGTTAATTAATTACCTTGAAGCGCCGCAGTCCACTTAATTAGTTCTAGAAGAATCTCAGTGATGCTTGTATTTCTCCCCGATGTGATTTGCAAACAAATCTTCAATGTTCTTGTACACTGTATAACGCCGAGACTTCTGGCGTGTGAGTGGTAGCTTTATATCAGCGATGTAAAAGCGGATTAGGAAATAAGAAACTAAAATGATCTTTGATTGATCAAGATTTAGTATTTTAAATTGATTGGAATCGACGACCTTCGTAACAGTAGTTTTTTGTTTGTAAAGATGTTTTTTCTTTCATTGATATTTGAAACTTTGTAATGATGTTCATGACTTATTTATCATTTATGTTTTGATGACATTTGATCACTTGTATTATTCATTTGATTAGCAAGTTTATAATGAAAATAGCACTGCACTTTACATAAACGATCACAATATTTCCTCATTATGTGATCGATTATCACGCTTTTAAAACATCAAACACGTTACAAAAAAGTATAGATCCTAAAATATCAAGTAGATAACTTCATTCGTCACTTAAGTACTTCTCTGTTCCATTCTCCAAATTATTCAAGGCATGTCTTTGAAAAAGTAAGACGAACCGTAACTGATAAAAAAAAAATAGGAGTATTCTAATCGATTACAGATTGATATTTTGTTGTGATTGTGCAATTGTGCAAATAGTTTATTTCATCTCTGCATAGCATCTTAATCACTAAAAACGCAAAAATAAATGTCGCATGACCAAAATTACATTTGTTATAACATACATTCATTGTTATTCTAAATCCTAAACCATTTAGATAATCTATTTGACTTGTTGATTTAATAGTAATAGATGCGAATTTATGATAAACCATTACAATAAGTGATATAATTTTAATAAATTAAAACACACCCATCTCGTCCGGTAATAAAACAATTAACGTAACTTTTTGTCCCACCCGTGAACGATATAACGGGTGCGAAATGATCACGAAACAAAGAACATGCGCGCACCTCCTCTCATAACTGAAGGTCACAGCACAATGAGCACAACAAAGATATGAGCTGGGGGATTACGTGGATTGATTTGCAATGTTGTACGATAGTCGCACGACGGTCGTACGAATTGGTATCGCGCGAGTAAAAATGTGCAGACTTGATATTCGGACTACCCTGAATGCCACGACAGATCCACTTTTTTGTCGTACTGGTGTCGTGTTAATTTTTTTTTCGAATAAAATTGACTCAAGATTCTCAAAGCAAGTTCACACAAATATTATAAGTACAAACTACAAAATAATGTATGTGATGTCAACATAAATTAGTAATATACATGATACAAATCATAATAATTTCAAATCAATTGCACATCTCTCCGTTTATCAAGAAATAAAACAAATTTGTCTCGTTTTAAATAAATTATTCGTTCAAGGTCGTTTCTTAAATAATGCAAATGATAATCTACCATTTTTACACTTTGTAGATAATATATAAAATTTTGCGTATAAAATAACAAAATTCAAGTGGCAGAAATCGGTTCCAATAAAATTGAGTTCCATTTTTTTTGTGGAGAAATTGGAACTTGAAATATTTTATCAATGCATAATTTATGAATGAATTTACATATTTTAGTTTTCTTTTTCAACGTACTAATTAAATAATCATGCTGATTCATATTTGAAATGGGAGCATTTTTAATAATGTGTTTCCATTGTAAAGGAATTCATCATAACTAAAAAATGACCCATCATTGTTTAATAAATAAAACAATTTTATTACGCCATTATTTATCCAATCCAATAAATCATTACCTAAATTTATCATATAAAAAAATAAAAAAAAACATTTCCAGTTGCCTGTATTTTCTGTATTTAGTAATCTCATTACCCATGCGATCCTGAGTCCTGTAATAATTGATCGTAAATGTAACATTTTCATCACAATCTGCTATAATTGTTTTCCGATTTATCTTATCTGGTTTACGATTCCAAATAAAAGAGTATATAATCGATTCAACTTCATGAATAAATACATCAGGGGGCTTCGGTAATACTGATAAAAGAAAAATAAGTTGGGAAATAGCAAACGATTTCACAATGATAATTTTACCCACTGGTGTTAAGTCTCTCATCGACCATATTCCCAAAATTCGTTTTAAAGTTTGTAATTTAGGCACAAAATTTACTTCATATAAATCATTCGAGTTCATTGAAAAACGCACGCCTAATAAATAAAATGGACCTTTATAATTTTTCAATTCTGTAAAGCTTACGTCCGGGGGGTTGGCTTTGTAATAACCAAGAGCTATAATTTCTGATTTATTACGATTTATATTTAACCCTGAATACCTTTTCAATATTTCAGTATATATATAATTCTAGACAAAGAACGAATGTCCTTCACATACAATGTTGTGTCATCAGCGTACATACTTATTTTTATATTTATATCATTAATCACAATTCCATGAATGTTTGTGTCACTCTTAATCAAAATACTCATTATTTCATTACAGATAATAAAAATCAATGGACTTAAAGGACATCCTTGGCGAACACCACAAGTAACGTTAACAAATTTAGAGGCATGACCATTAGTTATAACACAAGAATATCATTATAGAAAAGTTTCACCCAGGATATAAAATCATCACCAAAATTAAAATATTTTAATGCCTGAAACATATACGACCACTCTAGCTTATCAAATGCTTTTTAAAATCTCCACACCAAATTATAGATTCACAATCAAAATTTGCAAATTGTTGAAGAATATGAATAAAATGAACTGGATCATCAACATGTGGCCCATACACAGTTGTAAGAGTGAATTTTTGATTTCCAAGAACCATATTTAAAATGAGCAATCTACCATTGTCATCGTGATAACATTTATTAATAGAAATATGAGGCACATCTTTAAATAATATAGCAACTCCATTACTACTATTCGAAGCTCCGTGTGAAAAATAGAGCGCATGGTTTCCCGATTGGGCAAGAGAGGAACAAGGAACTAGGAACAAGAGATAATTTTTGCCAAGCAGATCAAGCTACTTAGCACAAGTAATGTATCTGTTTTGCTCACACAATTTGTATGGGCAAGTAAATTTTCTGGTTGGGCAAGTAACGTGCAAATTCTTGATTTTACTTACCCGACTTGGCAAGTAGATAGAAAATTTGGTCTGGAGGTTTGGTGGTGGTCTACCGTATGCGATACCGTATGTCATTTTGGCCAACTGAAATAAAGAGCTTTGCTTTTGTGTATGCAATTATATATTTTGTTTAGTTGTGATGTATTAAATCATTTGGTAGATTTGCTTAAAATGTCATACTTGTATTCATGCACTTGTTTTTTTTACTAGGTACATAACAGAGATCATTTAAGAGGTTTTATTTTATCAAGATTAAAATACAATAAAATGAAATATATCACCCGTATTATAAAAAAAACACAATATCACAGAATCTTGTCATGTTTTGTCTAAATATATCATGTGTATTTTACTGTATGAAAGACACGTTTTGGTCAGTCAAAGAATGGAACATGACAATCTTCACATTGTCTACCTTGTTTGCGATTGTTGCTTATTATTATTTGATGGATGTCGGGACAGAATCCACCTATTCAAATGGCAATGTTTATTTTCTTCTTTGTTTTGCTTTTTGTATGCAGATCTCTCATCCTTCCTGATGAACCCACTCCTCCATCCAAATAGATAATGTGAGCAATGAGAACACCGCATCGAAGAGGAGATTCCCCTGCCTCTACAGTGTGTTACCGCCCTCCCCCGTGCTTCCGGCCTATATGAAGAAAAAGGATTCACGAAAAACACTCTCGTCTCTCGGATAGGATGATAAATGGAGGTCCCGTGTACAAGACAGTCACACCTCATGCACATGCACTACGAACCTAGTCTATACTTCGCGAATAGAAAAGGGTGTTAACCTGGTTGACTAGTTGGCCTGCACATCACAACCAGAATAGCACAACAATACTCTCTGAAGAGGACTGTACTGAAATCGGAAGAAGAAGAAAAGAAGATCTGAGGGTAAACGTGAACAATACAATGACTGAGTATGGTTTGCTAGGTCCCTTGGAATATCCCAAATTCCCAATGATGGCAGGCAGCCATCTATGCCATATGAATCGGCACATGTCCACCTTCTTCGAGGCCTCGGTTATGCTTTATAATTTGAAGATCTTTTCTCCCACTAACTTTAACAGCTGCTTCAGTCTGTGTATCCCTGCTGTATGTACAGCTCCACCCCAGCGTATGTTATGTCCACTGTTAGTTTTATTGGATGTGAAATTAACTCTGGTCAGTAGTGTCAGTTGTTTTAGTTAACTCTAAATATATTTTATGGAGTTATTCACATTTAAGCAGATGGAAGCTGAATAGTGTAGAATGTTGGTAATTCTGTGTCTTTTTGTTGCACAATGCAAACTATTTTTGGATTTTCTAACTATACACTTTTCAGAGCCAATTCTGTTTCAGTCCAATAGAATCACTGTTTTTAACTTTTGATTGATATCTAAAGTTTCGAAAACTGTGATTGTGAAAACAAAACATGCAATCACTTTCGTTCAATTTGCTATTCGTTATACATGTTTGTTTTCTATGTTTTGAATTGGCTTGTATTTTTTTTTATAAATTCAAACAAATTTACAAAATGTTTACAAAACTTCGATTTATTTTTGAGAATGCTGATGATAGGATTGATTGTTATTTTGAAGTGATGATCACGACTTTAATGAAGCAGTGATGGTGGTGTTGGATGATGACGATGACAACGATGACCGTGACGATGATGGCGGTGATGATGAAGATGTTGTTGATATGTTGATGGTGATGACGATGATGAAGATGATGTCGATGATGGTAGCAGTGATGATGGTAATTATGTAGATGATGTTGATGGTGATGATGAAAATAATGATGCTTATGATTATGATGATGATAACGTTGATGATAATTATGATGATCATGAAGGTAATGGTGATGGTGATGATGACAGTGGTGGTGACGATGTCGATGATGATGATGATGATGTCGTTGATGAGGTGATGATAACGGTATGGCGAACAAATGAGAGATTATAATAATACTAATAAATTTGACATACAACAGCGGACGACATTTGGGGAGTAATTTGACACCCAGTACCCAAAATATTAACAAAATTATAACAAAAACAAATAATGAGCTAGAACAAATGAAATTTACACATGTACCCATCTGATCCTGGAAAAATTTGAAAAAACGATATATCTTCTCGTATGGTTTTGTAAGAAAGATCACTATTACACAACTAAGTCTTATGTATTTCTTTGAAATAAATGTTAAGTAAGCTAGGGTGTCAAGTTACATCACATGACCACAAAACAGGGTTCATCATAATGTTCATACTCAAATGATACACGACACCAGGGCAAACATGGACATATGCGTACCCGGGGGAGGGGAGGGGGTTCAACCCCCCCCCCCCCCCTTTGACCCCAAAATTACTGTTTTGGGGGTTTGAACCTCCCCCCCCCCCCCCCCCCTTACAACTTGTAGCTGGTCTCGAGACCACATTTAAGTGGTCTTGACCATCATTACCGATGGTCTCGACCTCGAAAATTGCGAAGAATTCTGGTCTGGGCCTCGAAAATGTTCAACAATTTTCAACGGACCCCCCCCCCCCCCCCGGCTTACAGGATTCTCAACCAATGGTCTTGGTCTCGGCCTCGAAAGTTGTAAATGTACTCGGCCTCGACTTCGAAAATTTTCTGTGGACAACCCCCCCCCCCCCCCCCCCTCCTCCCCCCTTACAGGATTCTCAACCAATAGTCTTGGTCTCGGCCTCGTAAATTTTTGATCGGTCCCGGTCTCGACCTGAAGGTACTCGGTCTCGGCTTCGAACATTTTCTACGGTCGGCTGATCGACACAGTTCGTTGACCTGGCCTGGAAAAGGGGTGAGTTGGGGACTGGGCCCAGGAAAGGACCCCCGCTGTGGTTTTCAGGTCATGTGATGTGATATGAGCATGTTCAGTTCAATTTAGCCGATGGGTTGACCAAATG
>JBAMJV010005447.1:0-24135 GCA_037951105.1 Echinarachnius parma
CCCCCTCGAAATACTTGACCGACACCCCCTCGAGTTACTTGACCGACACCCCCCTCGAAATACTTGGCCAACACCCAGCCCGTCGAAAATTTTGGTTGACGCAATAACCCCCCCTACCCCCCCCCCCCCCCCCCTTGTAAAAACCCTAGGTATGCTGCCAGCGATCACATGTCAAACAATAAACAGTATTAATTAAATCGTTGTCAAGTAGATCAATAACCCTAATTCCTTGCTCTTCTTGTTTACACGTTATTTACAAAAAGCACACATTTTTTATACTTCAGTACAACAAAGTATGCACTTCGAGCAAACATTTACAATTAGCCTGTATTCAGAAAATTAAACCAGTGACAGAGAGAAACCTATTTTGTGAATATCGTGTTGAAAATGTGAACAAAAATCACCGATCAAATTCAGTCATGCATATACGGACATGTACAATCACACGAATGTGTGTACAATGTAGTAGATTGTGTGTTGACAATGCACAGATGCCGGACCTACAATATTCCGCTACTCTGTATATAGTCTATGCAAATTCCCCGCCCGACGGTCGCTTTCGCTTTTGGAATGTACCGTCCGTTTCTTGATAGAAATACATATATTTCATCAGATTTGTTTTAATTCTATTCGAAAATCAGTCATTACAATTTTTAAATCCATATTATTTAAAAGTTTGAAAAACAACAATTCGCAAGCAAATTACGATAGTCTTAATTCAGGCGCACACAGCGGCACACGTGTTATTTCCGATTTGACAGGCATACGATAATGTGCGTAAGTAATTTACAACGTATCGATTCCAGGCTGAACAAAGACTACATAATGAAAGGTCATTTCAGCAACACACTTTTCACGGTACTTCCGTCGCAAGCATGTGCGATGATCAGCGCTCGACGCGACTGCATGGCAAATGAACGTGGAATATTGGCCGATTCATAACTGACCACTGGTCAAACTGACCCCGACCTGACCCAGACCACAAACCTCTATGGGTCATCACCAATCACTACCCAAAGTTTGATGTTGGTGCCTCAATGCACTACGAAATGCATAGATGGACAGACAGACAGACAGACATACGTGATCGGCTACTTTAGTATAGTAGAACTACGAAATGCATAGATGGACAGACAGACAGACAGACATACGTGATCGGCTACTTTAGTATAGTAGATAGTAGATAGCAAATTACCCGTCACCAGATCTTTGAGTAAGATAATGTTGTATGTTGTATATTTGTATTTCGTTATTTTTTGTATCTATCCTGTAAAAAACATTTGGTCAATTAATGGAATCTCTGTTTGAATAGTTATGATATGATTTAATAAGTGTATAATTAAAAATACAATCTCATATTCACAGGCATATGCGTACACGGGGGGGGGGGGGGGGGGGGGGGGGTGGGTTCAAATTTCACTTTGATGAAAAAGGGCTGTTTTGGGGTTTCCCCCCCCTCAAAAACATATTCACGGACACCATGAACCCCCCTCACAAATTCTTCACCGACACCCCCGCCCCCTTTTGAAAGAATCTTCACCAGTACCCCCTCTCGAGAAAATCTTTATCGACACCCCCCTCGCGTCGAAAAATATTCACCGACAACCCCCCCCCCCCCTCGAAAAATCTTCTCCTACACCCCCACCACCCCCCTTCGAAAGAATCTTCACTGTTACTCCCTCTCAATAAAATCTTTACTGACACCCCCCTAGAAAATTCTTCACCGACAACCCCCCCCCTCGAAAAATCTTCACAGAAACCCCCCTTTCAAGATTCTTCACCGACACCCCCCCCCCCCGGTGGTGATTCAATCTCATATTCAAAGGCATATGGGTACCCGGGTGGGGGGGGGGGGGTGAGGACACCCACCCCCCTTACAAATTCTTCACCGACACTCTCCCTCGAAAATTCTTCACCGACAGCCCCCCCCCCTCTCCCCACTCGAAATACTTGACCGACACCTGACCCCTCAAAAATGTTGGTTGAGGAAATAACCACCCCCCCCCCTCAAAAAATATTCACGGACACCCACTCCCCTCACAAATTCTTCAGCGACACCGAAAGAATCTTCACTGGTACCCCCTCTCGAAAAAATCTTCACTGACACCCCCCTCGAAAAATCCCCCACCCCCCATTGAGATTCTTCACCAACATCCCTCCCCCCTTCGAAAATTCTTCACCGCCCCCCCCCCCCCCCCCCACGAAATATTTGACCGACACCACCCTCGAAAATTCTTCACCGACACCCCCCTCGAAATACTTGACCGACACCCCCTCGAGTTACTTGACCGACACCCCCCTCGAAATACTTGGCCAACACCCAGCCCGTCGAAAATTTTGGTTGACGCAATAACCCCCCCTACCCCCCCCCCCCCCTTGTAAAAACCCTAGGTATGCTGCCAGCGATCACATGTCAAACAATAAACAGTATTAATTAAATCGTTGTCAAGTAGATCAATAACCCTAATTCCTTGCTCTTCTTGTTTACACGTTATTTACAAAAAGCACACATTTTTTATACTTCAGTACAACAAAGTATGCACTTCGAGCAAACATTTACAATTAGCCTGTATTCAGAAAATTAAACCAGTGACAGAGAGAAACCTATTTTGTGAATATCGTGTTGAAAATGTGAACAAAAATCACCGATCAAATTCAGTCATGCATATACGGACATGTACAATCACACGAATGTGTGTACAATGTAGTAGATTGTGTGTTGACAATGCACAGATGCCGGACCTACAATATTCCGCTACTCTGTATATAGTCTATGCAAATTCCCCGCCCGACGGTCGCTTTCGCTTTTGGAATGTACCGTCCGTTTCTTGATAGAAATACATATATTTCATCAGATTTGTTTTAATTCTATTCGAAAATCAGTCATTACAATTTTTAAATCCATATTATTTAAAAGTTTGAAAAACAACAATTCGCAAGCAAATTACGATAGTCTTAATTCAGGCGCACACAGCGGCACACGTGTTATTTCCGATTTGACAGGCATACGATAATGTGTGTAAGTAATTTACAACGTATCGATTCCAGGCTGAACAAAGACTACATAATGAAAGGTCATTTCAGCAACACACTTTTCACGGTACTTCCGTCGCAAGCATGTGCGATGATCAGCGCTCGACGCGACTGCATGGCAAATGAACGTGGAATATTGGCCGATACATAACTGACCACTGGTCAAACTGACCCCGACCTGACCCAGACCACAAACCTCTATGGGTCATCACCAATCACTACCCAAAGTTTGATGTTGGTGCCTCAATGCACTACGAAATGCATAGATGGACAGACAGACAGACAGACGTGATCGGCTACTTTAGTATAGTAGATGTATTCGTAATTATATTGTAATGTGTATTTTTGTTATGAAGAGTGTTGAATAAAATTTGAAATTGAAAATTGAAATTGAAAATTGAAATCTGTAAAGTTTCCAGTAGATAGATGAGGATAATTAAGCCACTCACGTGAAACATTTTATAAAACAACGCTGTAATTATTAATTGTTATTTAAATAAGACGCAATATACTTACATAGTCTAGCATTTTCTTTCTACAAAGATGTGACCACAATAACAATATATCATGTAACACATACTGTAGCCTATAGTTGTTGTCAATATCAACACTATAAAATCAGACATTGAAGACAAATTAATGTCTTCGCCGTACAAAACGATTTTCGATGCATTTTCGAAATCTACAACATGATAAACGATGAAAATTATCACTCCCCATGAATGAGGTATTGAGGGCATAAATATTAAATCATTAATGGGACTCCTTACGCTGATAGTTTTGCTCAATGTTACTGCGGATAATTCCTGCCGAATTCATGTCACTAATAATGGAAATAATCAACATTTCTGACCCTATCATCTGTTTTGGCCGACCACTGGAATCTGCCATGTTGTCCAACGGTTTTGTTTGCCAAGTCGGTGAGCGCGCACTATAAACAAATGCGGGTTACGTATATCCGCCGTTTTTAGTCTGATGCTATGTCAGTGGTAACGTATCCCGCTTTTCTCGCGTTGGAAAACAGTACTAAGCCTCCATTAATCGGTCAAAGCAGATAATAAGGGTCCGAACACATCATTAATTTTGCATTATTAGTGATATGCAAACAGATGATTAATTGATAGGTAATAGTACAGTAATACAAAAAATGCCAGCGGTTGGCTTCGCTTTAAATCAGTTATTGATATACAGTGTACCCAAGAATTTCACTTTAATTTAAATGATGCTAGAACAAATTTTGAAGAAAATGTTTGGTAAAAAGCTGCCTAAAATTCATTGTATGTGTTTATTAGATGCTGCTTTGTTGAAATCAAGATAAAATATAAGACCATTTTTGAAAAATCATCAAAATAGTTAGTTTCCTATTTTTCAATTGTCCAAATAATTGTCCAAATAATTGTCCAAATAATTGTTGGTTACACTGTACATAAACACTAAACAGTACATATAACTTTACTTAAACACCAAAATAATTGATTTTATTCACAGTACTAGAGGGCCATTCTGGATTATAATAATACTATTAAAAATGTATATACTGTATATAGCGCTTAAAGTGATCCAGGTAAAGTGTCAGATATTGCACAAAATGACATTTGAGACTTCAATCCTATATCAATATCTTTGTAAAATACAATTGAAAGATTTGTGAAAGTTTGAAAGCAAACGAACACTGTTTACCTAGTGAAAAAACGAATATTGAGTTCATATTTTATCACCGAATACTGATGGCCTGCCGTGGATTTGTCGTAGTAATAATCATCCGTTTGATCTTGACGATATCCGCACCCGTGTATATACAGACGGTAAGGAATTCATGGAATTTGCGCGCACTCGGCTCAAAGTTCGGTGGGTCGGGAAGATTTCCCACGCGAGCGGACGTGATCAGCTACGACAATTGTACTTTTGATCAAAAGCGTTAGCTAACGCTTTTGAAATAATGATTTTCAATGATAATTATCTTCATACTAAATGGACATTTGAAAAAATCGAACCCTATTTTATTCTTCTCTTACCATAAGCTAAAAAACACGGCAGAAGAGAAACGAGGAAGCTCGAAGTATTTTTCGTGGAGTTAGACACTTTACCTGGATCACTTTAATGCAAACAATTAAGCCTATAAGCGCATTAGAAAAGAAGATTAGAGTACATGATTGTATACAACACTTTTGTTGATTGTTCGTGAATAAGAACTCCTTATAGTCTTTATCAGCTTATCATGGATCAACACAACAACAGCAAACGTGACAAACCTGCGTATAAAACGGTATGTCGGACCTTCGATCTACTTTTCTGCAACGTTTGTTTCCTATGAAATCACGTACCGTATTGTCTTAGGTAGCTTAATTGGTTGTAGAGAAAGCTGGATTTAGGTGAACGTTGTCCTGTTCGCCTTGCCCCTCAACCGCGGGATCTTCCTCATAGGCTGTCGCACCCTCCGGGTCACTGGGACTGATGGACGAACAGCGTTTCTTCTTGGAGAAGAACAGAATGAGTCCTACTGCACTTCCGATTGCCAATGCACCAAACACACAGGACAAGCTGATAATGAGAGCTAGATTCTGGGACTTTTCAGGGTTTTCAGGGTTTTCAGTAGGCTTAGGAGACGGGGTCTGTTGCGATGGTTTTGTACTTGAACTAGAGTTGGAACCCTCTGTTGACATGGTTGCTGCTGATTCATCTGGAGTCGTACTTGAACTAGAGTTCGAACCCTCTGTTGTCATGGTTGCTGCTGATTCATCTGGGGTCGTACTTGAACTAGAGTTGGAACCCTCTGTTGACATGGTTGCTGCTGATTCATCTGAGGTCGTACTTGAACTAGAGTTGGAACCCTCTGTTGACATGGAACCCTCTGTTGACATGGTTGCTGCTGATTCATCTGGGGTCGTACTTGAACTAGAGTTGGAACCCTCTGTTGACATGGTTGCTGCTGATTCATCTGGGGTCGTACTTGAACTAGAGTTGGAACCCTCTGTTGACATGGTTGCTGCTGATTCATCTGGAGTCGTACTTGAACTAGATTTGGAACCCTCTGTTGACATGGTTGCTGCTGATTCGTCCTGGGTCGTACCTGAACTAGAGTTGGAACCCTCTGTTGACATGGTTGCTGTTGATTCGTCTTGGGTCGTACCTGAACTAGAGTTGGAACCCTCTGTTGACATGGTTGCTGTTGATTCGTCTTGGGTGGTACCTGAACTAGAGTTGGAACCCTCTGTTGACATGGTTGCTGTTGATTCGTCTTGGGTCGTACCTGAACTAGATGTGGAACCTAAGGAGTTTGAGGGTGTTGAACCGTTGGTTGAAGATGCGGCAGATGACAAGTCAATCCGTGTTGAACTACCAGGAGGTGTGTACTCAGTGAAGAGTGTTGAGTCAGTAGAGGGTGTTGAATAGTTGGAAGGTGTTGAATTAGTGTATGATACCCACCCGGTGGTTGTAAATGCGCCAGATGTAGAGTTGATCGGCGTTGGGCTAATAGATGTTTGACAACTGCCATTGTTACCCATTATCAGTGCCACTACAACAATGCTCATCTGCAAATGACCCGACAGTGCATGGAATCTTGGAATTCTCACCTTGTTTCCGGTCGCGATGATCATGAGCCAGATCGAAAAGACGGTTAACACCCAATTCGCTTCGTTGCTGGGGAAAGTCACTCTTGCTTGCAGCGTGTCAGGGGAAGCATTTCTCTCTAGAATTCCCATAATGTCATCAGTTACGTCTTCGATACCATCCCGAATCCCCTGCAATCGCTTGCCTGTGATTAGGTTTCCGGTGACTGAAATAAAATCAATAAAAACCCGCTACATAATGCAAATATTGACAACTCCTTATCTTGTACCTATTGCAGAACAATGTAGAATAAGTATTTGCATACATACTTGCTGCATGATTGACTGCACAAATAACATATATTGGCTTGCTGCCCAATAAATTAAAAATCGAGACAAATACAGACCCTCGACTAAGAGCCTATACAGTGTACCTATACAGTGTAATAAAAAAAAACGAAACCGGACTATAAATCCACAATTCTATACATATGTTGATATTGGTATCACATTAAAGCTTGGACAATTGCCTTTAAAATGATATATCATAGATTTTGATCGCTTTACGCTTCACCGAACGCGATCTTATTATCCAAAGTCATGCAAAAACTACCCAAAACTGTCCAAGTTTGCCGTTGACTTGTTCCATCATGAATGGATGAGTCTGTTTACCGTTTTTTCAAAAGACCATTTCAAGAATATCCTTTGGTGAATCAAAACAAAATACCAGCTGGTTGCCAGTGTTTTTTTTATCAAGGTGGAAGGGGGTCCCCATCCTCCTCCCATCAGCAACGCCAACTTTTGGAGGCAGCGGCCCTGAATAATACATGTAGGATGAAGTTATCTTTGAAAATCAGACAACATATGCAACCATTCACAAAACAAGAACGCTGAAAACTTGGACAGTTTTGCATGACTTTGGATAATTATGTCGCGTTCGGTGAAGCGTGAGGTGATCAGAGTGTATCATTTATCATTTTAAACGCAATTTCCCAAGCCTTAAAGGTACACTCGAGTATTGGAACTTCCCGAAATGCCCCTTGACACTACATTGGTTGGTTTTAATTCCATTTGAAAGTTCCTTGAATAAAACATGTAAAATAAGAATCATTCCCTTTCAAATGCTCTCATAGTTGAGAAATTTGATTTCAAGATATTTTATTTATAAGTCTACCGGCCGGGGGACATTTTGACTTTTTAGAAAAATACAAACAATGCTTATAGACTACTTTGAAAAAAATATAATTAGGTTTTTAAATAGTTGTTGATGATATCTCTATTGAATCATTATTTTAACAAAACATCAAAATAATGCACAATTTTGTATGAAAAAATGGCTAAAACCAATGAGTTTTTAGAGAGCGCCCTCTTGAGTTATAACGGCTCTTATTTTAATGATAACAGGGATTTTCCTTAGTCGTTTGTAATTGTGTATACCTTTCGAGCATGGAGGAGTTAAAACTATTATTTTGTACCGTAATGATGCAGGTTTTGGTTACTAAAGTTAAGTTTCAACTATCCCTTTAACATGATACCAATATCAACATATATATGTTTAGAATTGTTGATTTATTTCGTTTTATTTGACTCACACTGTATAACACGGCGCCTCCCTGTCAGCCCATTAAAACCGTCATCCAACATAATTATGACCCAGGCACTTTAAAGAGCAACACAGGCTTACAATGTTTTGTACCGTTGTTTGAAATTAAATAGACGTCCAACATATAGCAAATGGTTGTGTAATTCATAAACAATGCTATATATTAATCATCCAAACTTACGGAACCAACAGAGCATTTGGTTCCGTAAGCGCCACACGTTAGCGTATAGACCAATTATATTCACGCGTACGTTTTGAGACAATATAACCACTAGACAATAGACTAGTCTTCTTCTGCAGACCCATGAACACATACTTTAGTATGGCGACGAGTTTTCAAATTATGTAATTATAAGAATATTATTTTGGGGTGTTTGTTCCCTTTTATAGTCAATATATTAATGATGCCTCTGTAAACAGTGTTTATTTGATCATACCGGTAGAACCAATTTAAGCAGCCCAAGACTATAAGGTATGTAGTATAGGTTTTCTCGGCCAACTTTGTAAGCTTCTCATTCTTTTTGATAAGCGTGTCATTGAATTTCGCGAAAGACTTGCAATTGTGGTTAAAAATTGCATTTTGTTCATACGATTTAGCTCTTCGGTCAAGTGATTTACCACTTTAAGCATTCAATAAAAAAAAAACGTATTCAATTTCGCCAACGGATTTCACGGAAGGTGGTATTACGTAATCACGAATTTTCTCGCTTTAAATTGAATGACAATTTTACGAAATAGAAACACGTTTTAAATCGAATGCAAACAAAATGTTTTGTAATGATTGTTATATGAATTCGAATGCTAAAATACGAATTTGAACTGCAAAATACAGCTGCGGTGACAAAATCGGCGAAATTGAATGCACACAAAATGAATTCGTGTAGCCAACCTACGAAATTGACCGATAAATCCTATATTATAATAACCACCGGCCCTGGTCGTTGTATACACGTGCATGGTCTTTATAGACAGGTGGTCTTTACATCATGTACATGGTCGTTATAGAGCAGGTTTTGACTGTATTTACCTCTCTGGGCTTCCGTGCTTCCAACGTGTTGGAAATGGACGATAGGAAGACGATCTCCTGCCAAATAGTTTGGACATACCTCGGATACCTGTTGACAATAGATAATGATATGTCAAGGCATCCATATATGACCAGGGTTATTCCTTAATATTAATTTATATTATAATCTAATTTGTATTCATATGATTCCAATGAATACTAGTCTAATGAATACACATGTATATACAAACGAGGTTGGGGGCTGAGGGCTGCAGTCCCAGTTTTAAAAACACCTCAAGTTCAAGTTAATTTTATTGTCCAAATAATTATGCAAATTTGTTCCGTTACATGTACGAGAAAATTTAAGTACATACTTAAAACAACAACTATATAAACACAAATCAAACGTCTATCGATAGATTTGTTTCAACATTTCCCAAAAAGGGAGGTACCCAAAGGCTTTACAATTTTATGCTTACTTAAAAATAATCAATCTATTTAGACTTTTTGCTTTTAATTATATGTATCCAGAAGGCCTATCCATTATCAACATTTATTATATTATATTATGACATATTCTGTTCACGTTGAGCTCATAATTCTTATCAATCATCATATAACTATTTCACACCAAAATGTGTGCATACTTAATGTCGTTCCATTTCATTTACATTATAATCAATTCATAAAACATATGATACATTTTGAGATTATCAAAATGCATTATTCCAGTATTTCACATCAAACTCATGACCTCTAACCGAGTTACATAATATTCAATCTGGTGGGCTGTATTCTTCTTTAAAGTATATATCGACATGTAACCTTATATTACTGAAGAAGAAAATAATTATCATCTTCTCTTCATTTGTTCTATTCTTCTTTTTCACAACTTACCGTTGTCGTCGTATCGGATTGATCTCCAGACAATGATCTTGCATGCCAGCCATGAATGTCTACCTGCCTTACATTTCCGCTTATGACATCAGAAACATCCTCGCAAACGATGGAAGAGATGATGATCAAAATTACGAAAAGAACAGGGAAATAGCGTTTTCCCATTTTGAACTAATTTCTTAGAGAAAATAACAAAATGTTTGATCCACCGAATCGGTCTGATTCTTGTCCTCAAGATGAATAATGAAGACAAAGCACTTCACCGCGTCTCCTTTGGATAATCTATATAGATCACGTGATGATGGTAGCCATCGCAACCAAGTACACATCTTTTAAAGCAAATTATAATGTATTTTACGATAATTTATGTAAAGTCTCATCAGATAAAAATGCAAACAACATGACGTTTGTATATGACGTAACCAACCCAACCAGAGAACACATCCTCATTAGTATAAAAGTTTGCCTGTGTGTGCATTGATTTATGTGTGCTTGAATGTGTGTGGATATCATTCTGATTAGTTTAATGATTAATCATTTTAATCATTTAGATTGATACTTATGTAGTTCGTTATCAAAAGTATTCCCATTTAAATGTGTGACCATGGTGACCCTATTTTTCGAAAGGAACCACTTGTAGATAGCAGCTGTTAATGCAATACTAAGCTTGAATTCAATTGATTAATTACCTCTCACCGATCTCGAGATCCCGAGTTCGAACCCTGCCCACTCCGTTTGCCCTTCAGCAATCCACATTGCTGCTCTCTACCAAGGAGTATAAATGGGTACATTGTCGGGTGTTAATTAGCCTGGGCGCTATCATATGGCTGCCATTGGCTAGTATGCTCCCCGGGGAGTTGAGATGGTGCGCAAGATAATTGTACCTGATGACCAAGCTAAAAGCGCATAGGGACATGCAATTGTGCTTATGTGTTATGCGCTATATAAAAGTGTTTCATTATTATTATTAGTATTAATAATGGTTGTGCAGTTAATAAAGGGAAACGATGAAGTTAGAGAGACATACGTACAACACACGATCGATAAAGATATAAATCAAACGATATTCATTTTGGAGTTTGGACCCACGCTACCGGAGCAACGAGTCTATGATTTGCATCCTTTTTGTTAAGTACTTAATTAAAGCCAAATAACAGTACCACAACAAATGAAAATATGCTTTCATCACCTACCATGTGAAAGAATATATCATAACTGAGATGTTAATAATACGTGTGGTTTACGGGTACACCATGTGAGATGGGTGGATTGGTAAGTCCTGAAAAGGACTATGGTAGTCCTAGAAAGGACTGTTGGTGTAGTTCTGAAAAGAACTGTTGGTATTCTTTCTAGGAGAGTTCTAAAAAGAACTGTTGGTAGTCCTAGAAAGGACTGTTGATAGTCCTAGAAAGGACTGTTGGTAGTCCTATAAAGGACTGTTGAGACTGTTGGTATTCTTTATAGGAGAGTCCTAAAAAGGACAATTGGTAGTCCTAGAAAGGACTGTTGTTAGTCCTAGAAAGGACTGTTGGGATAGTCCTGAAAAGGACTGTTGGTATTCTTTCTAGGAGAGTCCTAAAAAGGACAGTTGGTAGTCCTAGAAAGGGCTGTTGATAGTCCTAGAAAGGACTGTTGGTATTGCGAGGAGAGGGTGGATGGTACGAGGGACTCGACGTTTCGAATAGGTTGACTATCCGTCGTCAGGAGTGTTAATGTAGAGATTTTGACAAACCTGCTTTGAAATTGACTAATTGAGCTAAACGATCGTCGACAAAGTTCAATTTAAAGGGTACCACCACCCAAAAATAATATACTTATTAAAGAAAGGTAACATCTTTAGTATTCCATTCCATCAACAAGTTCACAAAAATATGTTTCCAGAAAAAATATGTAATTGGAAAACACATCACCATTGTAAAGCATGCGTTCATGCGGTCTGAATTGCGAAGACTAATGTGTGCAGAGCGAACGAATCGCCCGGGATTCTATTGTCTACAAACGTACGCGTGAATAGCATTGGCGCACTCGCAAATGTTTGGCCCGTACGGAACCAGGAAATAGTAGTGGTTCCGTAAGTGGTGGAAATGAATTGCTTTGTTTATGAATTACACAACCCTTTGCAAAATGTTGGGTATCTATTTGATATCACAAAACGGTACCAAAACATATAATAATTGTTGTTCTTTGCCTGGTGGTCCCCTTTAATTGCGTGCGGAACCGCGTATACGCTACGTGCAAAAGATTAAGCTAGCGCACGGTATACCGGCTTGTCGATATCTCCAGCCCACTGCTAGCGGCGCGGACAGGTGCGAACGGCGGGGCAAACGGGCGGTGATTATCACTGGCGTGCATTGGATTACCTCCGATATGTTACCACACAAGCCCTTTTTAAAATACTTATTCAACAATATTGATCAATTAGTTTGGCCAATAAAGATGTTTTCCGTAACTTTCTTAATACTGTTAGTTGGCTTTAAAGCATATTATCAAATATTAATGTTGGTGCCACCCACCCCCCCCCCCCAACTCCCATATAACCTATATCACAAGCGATGTATTTATGATCAGCAATTCGTCCACGTAGCAAACGTAACCAATTGAACGGTTAAAGGGAACCAGTCCTCGACACAATTATTCCATGTGTGAAAAAGATTTCAGAAAATGTTCCACCAACATTATAGAAGAGCAAGGTTTATAGAAATAGTTTGAATGGAATTTGAAATCTCTGATTACTATCAGCATTTTGTCATCGATGCTAAGACCAGATACATTAGATTTCATCAGGAACTTGTCAGAAACTTATTCAAGGTAAGTAATTTACTCTTGTACTGAGTTCTCCCCCAAAATACAATTCTATACTCAGAAAATACCGTTCTGCACTTTGATGATGGTTTGATAGATGACTGAAACGAATCATCTCTGTCGCAAATCAATTACTTATTTTGGAACTGTTCCCTTTTAATCTCTAGATTAACCGTTATCATGTATTCATGGCAATCTTGACCAAATTAATTCAACTGTTCCTTTGTCTGTTCGACTTTATCTTTTCGACTGTCAAGTGGTTTTACATCTACTTTGTGATATGCGTAATATGCGACTTGAGGTCTAAGCAAACACAATACATGTCATTATACTGAACCGACAAAATCGTCCGCCTATTTGTAATTAAATCATAAAGAAAAATAAAAGGGGAAAACCATCCGCCAATTGTATGATATTTATTCTTGGAAGTTCCTCATTTGTTCTTGTGGGTTTGTGCTTTGTTCGAGAGGTGGGTGGCGTTGTCTGATGAAAACGTAAGTGGCTATTTCCGCTCGAGAACATTATGCCAATGATGTCATTCAAATTTTATGTGAAAGGCATTAAAGGGATAGTTGAGTTTTAGTATAGAGGGCGCTACAGATGATAATTCTTTTGCGAGATAATGAAAAACTGAGTGTCAAATTTGAAGTAGCATACAATTTTAATGACATAATAAAATTTATTTGATCAAAATCGGTTCAGAAATAGATGAAATATCCATAAACATAACCATTTGTAATAAATGTGGGACCCCACAATTTTATTATTCGAGAATTTTGAACCAGCCGTTAAACAAAAATACAAAATGCTTCCTCTTTTCAAAATTTACAAAAGAGAATTTAAATAGTTGTTGATTATCTCTCTATCTAATCACTATTTAAACAAAACAGTACATGCACAATGTTTTGTTTAAAATGGTTGAAACTGACGAGTGTTTAGAGAGCGCCCTCTTGAGTTTGAACGGCTCTTTTTGAATGATAACAGGCGTTTTAGTCGTTTGTAATTTTGTATTCCTTTCAAGCATAATTAATATAACTATTAGTTTGTAATGTAAAAGTGCAGGTTTTGGGTTACTAAAATTCAGTTTGACCAAAACTGTACTCTCTTTTCCAGAACTCAACTACCCTTTAAAAGGCAGAATCAAATATATTTCACAATAAACCTGAATTATTAAGAGTCAAAAATGCTCTCAAACAAGTCATGAAGAGCGCCCCCTTTCAGATATTCTGAGCTAGTAATATCTCGACAATATTTCGATGTTATGCAAGGTTTTCATTTCCCGGGGAAACCCACATTTTCTTTGCTCATTTTCATTTGTATCATATATATCTGGTCAGTGCCCGAAACCAGAAATTGAAGGGAATAAACAGGCTTGTCAATTATATCGTAATCAAGTAGGATCGTTTAAAAACAAAATAGATATTGACGCTCAAACTTGAATTGCGGAAAAGTGAGGGGCTTAGTCTGCATTTCGTGAAACGAAAGTCAAGTTCTGCGTGACTTTACCACCGAACCTAAAGAGTTCCGGACAATAAAAATGATTTTCGATATTTTTTGTTGATTATTTTCTTGCCAAATATTTAAATTCACCAAACCTACGGTATTTGTCCATCGAAATCTGAAAGACGATGGCTTTTTCAACCCTTTTGGTCTCTTTCTCTCTCTCTCTCCCTTTCCCATCTCACTTGCCTAAACAAATTCAATTCAAAATGTTCCATCTCCACCATTCCTGTTTCGTTTCATTTATTTAAAATTTTCATCGAAATTATAATACAATAAGCAATACATCGCAGATATGCTTATATTTGTATTAAACAATTAGTCCATTGTGTGAACAAGATCGTAATTAGTGTGTTTGTTTAATATATGCTTTGTTTATTATTATGTATTTCTTTCATACGTTTGGAATATGGGAAAGGAGAAAGTTGCCTGGCGTGTCACATTAAGTTGGTTGGTTCTTTTGGTCGGTTGGTTATTAGTGGTTTTTACAGACTCGTTCAATCAATTATAGTTATTTACGTCTGCAGGGACCGTCGTTTATCGTCACCATCCGATAGACGCGCCCAAGATTCGAACCCGAGCCGATTAGTGCGAAGAGCGGAGCTCTGACCACCGAGACCAGAACACCTCTTCACAAACTATAACATCACAAACTTCATATTAGTTTGATAGCCTTTTGACAAGGCCTCGCGTTTGAAATCTCAGAAACGACTTGTGAAAGAATAGTCGATCGTGCAGGTAGAGGGGGCTCTGCCATGGGGACGACTGCCCGAATTTGGGCGCCTTGGGCTGCCGCTGGTCGTGTGATAGTCGTGTTCACCAGTTGTTTCTGTCGTGTATATATTCATCTCAGACACGAAGATTTGTCAGAAGGGTATAAGCTTGATGGCGTGACGCCCAGAAGATAAAACGTGGCACCCACCCAAGGATTAAGAGGGGGATGCGCCTGTCTCCGAGATTCGGGGATTTCCTCCAGCAGAAGGGTGAGAGGAAGTTCAGCGATCCCTCACCAATCCAAACTCATCCAACAAAATAATCAGCTTTGTTTTAGTAAAGCCGGTCTCCAACGAGGTGACTTTTGCATGCTCTTATTACACGGCATGAAACACGATGCAACTTTGGACCAACAACACACCCCGCGCACTATACATCATAGTGGTATAGCTAGTCTGAATTAATCTCAGTCGTCGCAATGCTTTCAGTCTCATCCTGGGTAATTCATATCCCACCAACATTCTTAAGATATGATACCCCTATTAAAGCCACTCAGGGCAATCATAAAGATTTAACCCCCCGCATTATCTCTTAGCGGGAGTGTGCCTCTACCTGCTGCACTCAATGTAAATGTGCTTGATGGGCTACATCGTTCATACACGCACTATTTATAGATGTTGTTGTACATCGTATATTGGACCATCGGGTTTCCGTAGGCAAGGGGTCAAAACAAGAAGAGTTTGAATTGCGTGTTTTTCTATTTTGTCATGGTATTATATTGGAAGGTCTTTGATCCAGCCTGACCCTGTTGAAGATCCGAAGCTAAACCAATGAGGTCTTCGCGATCTCGTCTTCCTCGACAGACGTCGATAAGAATTAGGCCCTGTTCATAATCAGAAATTGGCTCAATTCGAGGCTCTGATGTTTCACGATCTCGACATCTCGTTTTCCTTGGTAGACGTCGATAGATGGAGCTGTTCACAATCAGAAGACAGATAAATCGAAGGTTCTTTAATAATAATTACCCAGGGTTGTCCACACTCTGCTCTTCCATGGTGGACACGGAATGCTCTCTAAACGCGTGGTCTTCTATAAAGTTCTTTTTAAACCACTATGCCTATACTCAGACTCATCGCCTGGCTAGAAAGCAGGAAGTAGCCATCGTGGTAGTTATGTCTCTGGGACTCGAATCCACGGCCTCCCGTCCATGATGTGAAGACACTTCATCTGAACCCCATATCCAGTACTGAGCTTATAAACACAATTACAGCCTTTCAAATCAGGACTCCGTTTCATAAAACTGTTCCAATTGTATAAATGTTCAATTATTGTACTACTATATGGTAACGGCTAAAATGCTCCATGTCGATTGGCTGTTGACATAGTAGTTACAGTTACAACCATTTGAAAAGTTTTATGAAACGGGACCCAGGTGTCTATTGGTGCGTTTACCTTCGTTTGTTAAGCTCATGATCAGTGTACTGAAATGTGTTTCAGGCTTACCATTATTGAGTGAGAACACTAGCCCGAAACACGTTCTAAAACCGTGATTATGAGTTATAAACAAGAGTATAGATAAACACACCGTTCTTGGTGGATAACAAGGCGAGTGAACAACCCTATTATCGTTTATAGTTGGTCCAAATCACGATCCTCCTCAGAGTCCTCAGTATGCACCCGGACAGTCTTTGGAAAACTTTGTCAAATAAGAACCCTCTTCTTCATGTGATCTGGATAGGTTCGATGGGATCCTCTTGAAGGTATATAAGAGGCCCTGAAAGAATGATAGGATAACTTCTTACCTCAACTTTAAAGGGTACCACCACCCAAAAATAATATTCTTATAAATGAAAGGTAACATCTTTAGTATTCCATTCCATCAACAAGTTCATAAAAATATGTTTCCAGAAAAAATATATATAATTGGAAAACGCATCACCATCTAAAGCATGCGTTCATGGGTCTGCATGTACGAGACTACTTTGTCTAGAGCGAACGAATCGCCCGGGATTCTAATAGCGTCTTTTCGCTGTGCGACGGGAGTGCGGCTACGGGGGATTTAAATTAGCTTTGATCGTCCCCGTACTCTGGCTACCGTCGCGATCTATTTGCAGTTTCGCAATTCTGAATACGCGGGAGTTTCACTCGTTCCATTTATCATGCATGTTGTACTATAAGCATACGGTATATGCAGTACAAATCACAACATACTGTACTGTGCATGCAGCGCGTGTGTACGAATTAGTGCATGAAACACGTGAGGCAGCGAGCCTCGCCGTCCAAGCGCTCTGATTGGCTGATCACGTACCCGCGTAGCGGCTCTACTCCCGACGTTAATTCGGCGAACTACCGTCCTAGGTTTGGCCGCTACGGGGAAATTTTCGCTCTGAGTGCGACCCCCCGCTAAGATTAGCGTTGTAGCTACAGTCCCGTCGCCGAGCGAAAAGACGCTATTGTCTCCAAACGTACGCGTGAATAGCATTGGCGCACTCGCAAATGTTTGGCCCGTACGGAACCAGGAAATAGTAGTGGTTCCGTAAGTTGTGGAAATGAATTGCTTTGTTTATGAATTACACAACCCTTTGCAAAATGTTGGGTATCTATTTTATATCACAAAACGGTACCAAAACATATAATTATGTGTTGTTCTTTGCCCTGGTGGTCCCCATTGTTCTGTGCTTTTCGTTCAAAGGGCAGTTTCGTTTTTTCCGTTTTTCATTTTGTCTGATAATAAATTACCCCACACCAAGACCAATACGATTTTCAAAAGAAATATACAAGATTTGTTCTAAACATACCTGATAACGTAGAATGTGTCTATTTTTTGTTATATTATGATATTTTAGTTTTTACTGAAATCGCTTTAAAAAATCTATTTAAAAAAACAATTTCTAAGACTTCGTATAAGTGAATTATACCTGTTTAAAATCCGAGCCTTCGATCACGGATGTTAAATATACCTTTGAGTATCTATATAAGATCATCCTTGTGACCACTGTCGCCAAAGGATTTTCAGTTGTTGTTTAGACAACAAGTGTTTCGGAAATCGCTTGAAGACGGAAGGGGTGTGCAGTGGGGTAGGTGAGGGGGGCATTGAGGGAAATAATATACCCCCTCCAACAAGATATCCATGTAAATCTAGATCAATGCAACAACAATATTAATAATAGATGATGATGATGTTGATGGTGATGGTGACGATGATGACGATGATGACGATGTTGATGATAATGATGATGATGATGATGATGATGATGATGATGATGATGATGATGATGATGATGATGATGATGATGATGATGTTCATAAGATGATGAGGATGATGATGATGATGATGAAGATGCTACTACTACTTGTACCCCCTATACTACTCACTGCTTTACTACTACATGTATAATATTGATCCATATAATAATATCATCCATATCCATTTTATTTAGCACGTAAGTGCATTATTACCATGCCTGCAGCCGAGCAGCTTTGATGAAGTGCTTAGGTATTTCAAGGAATAAATACATCATAATAACGAATATATTATATCAGACAAGTTGCCCCCCCCCCCCCCCCCCTCTGTGCTCCCCCATTTTCTCCAGTCCGGTCCCTGGCTACGCCATTAGGGGGTGTAGCTTTCTCCAGACCGAGCCATCAGGGGGTCTTCAGGTGGATTTCCCGAATGAAACAGCTCAACAATCTCGGACAAGAAATTTAACCCCGACCCGATTTACCCCGTCCATTAACATGCGGTATATCAAAGTAAAACAGGTGTTAAGAGGTGAGAAGTGCCAGGTTCAAGTTTTCATCACTCTATTCATCATGTTTTTAGTTTAGAGGGTGGTCTCTCTGCGTGATTTTCTAGACTTCTCTTAAAGCTCTTTTCGCAAGGAAATAGGGTCATGCAGAAGACTGTAGTTGTTATCTTTGTAAGAATTTACTCTCATCCACCTTTTGGTCGTCGCAATATATCTCTCTTTCGCATTACTTCACATAATGTATTGTTATTAATAACCATCTTCATCAAGCTTTTGTCCAACTCTGTAAAATGCATGTAGTTATGCTTGATATGTTTATCTAATTTTTAAATTATTTAATGTTGTATTAATGTATGTCTTTATGTATACTTCATTCATTTATTTCTTGTCTCTGAAACCATAATATATTTTTTAGTAAAACGCCAAGCCATATCCTTACCGGGTACTTAGACTATGTGACTCAAGTGTTGATAGACCTCGTAGTATATCCCCTAATGTAGTACAAATAAATGTTGTGAAATTTTTTGCTATAATCTTGGAAACAGTTTTTAATTTGGTCTACATACATTACTGATGAGAAAAAGTGATGTTTCCATTTTTTATTTTTGGTCCCAGGGTGCATTTTGGCGATTTTAAAGATAATTAGCTAATTTGCATATTTGTGAAATAAGGTCAGGGGTCATTTTTTAATCTAGGAATAGTGCAATATTGATAAAAACTGGTATTCTATGGTATTTTGGGGCAAGGATTCCATTTCCGGTGCTCGTTTGTAAGTGCTGTATGGGAAACGCTCTGAAATCCAAGATGGCTTCCCCTAATTTGCATATTTATGAATATTATTGATTTTCAGTGGCTACAGCCCCTAATAAGCAATAATTCTGGATTATTATATGTCAGTTATGTTCTAAGTATGTATTTAAGATATCAAAGATGAGTGGCCATCGTGGCAACCTCTAGCAATGCATATTATTTGCATAATTATGTATTTTACCTAATTTGCATATTCCCCCAAATAGAGTATATTGGGATCCCGACAAGTAAAAAAGATAAGTAATACCAATTTTCCAAGGTTTTGGGGGGCAGCAGATCCATTCTTGATACTTATTTACCTGTATCACCATGGCATCCATCTCAAATCCAAGATGGCTGCTCCCTAAATTACGCATGTTATGATACACGTCTATATTATTTCGGTTATATTAGATTGATATTATAATGTTTTGACTTTTAATTATTGGAATGAGCAACTAGAATACTTGAATCACAATGTAGTTGTTCGCTTTCAGTAAACAAATCATATTTTGATAAATTAAATGCCATTAAAGTAGCAAATAGCAATATTTACTTTAAAATGACAAAGGCGGCCATCTTGGATTTATGTTGGTTGCCGAGGTGATACAGGTAAATAAGTATCATAAATGGATTTGTTGCCCCCTAAAACCTTGGAAAAGTGGTATTACTTGTCTTTTTTACTTGCCGGGTTCCCAATATACTCGATTTGGGGGAATATGCAAATTAGGTAAAATACATAATTATGCAAATAATATGCATTACTAGAGGTTGCCACTATGGCAACTCATCTCTGATATCTTAAATACATACTTAGAACATAACTGAAAAATAATAATCCGGAATTATTGCTTATTAGGGGCTGTAGCCACTGAACATCAATAATATTCATAAATATGCAAATTAGGGGCAGCCATCTTGGATTTCAGAGTGTTTCCCATACAGCACTTACAAACGAGCACCGGAAATGGAATCCTTGCCCCAAAATACCATAGAATACTAGTTTTTATCAATATTGTACTATTCCTAGATAGAAAATGACCCCTGACCTTATTTTTAAAAAATGCAAATTAGCTCATTATCTTTAAAATCGCCAACATGCACCCTGGGACCAAAAATAAAAAATGGAAACATCACTTTTTATCATCAGTAATGTATTTAGACCAAATTAAAAAGTGTTTCCAAGATTATAGCAAAAAAAATTGCTGCTTTACATAACCTGATAGACTATCGCATGTATGTTTAGTGACTGTGTGTCATGATGCTTTTAATATCTTTGGTCTACATAACCGACATGTTTCGTCTCATGTTCACTTATGCGTGTTTACAGACATCAAATATCAAACATGATCATCAAACGATCACCATCTCGAGCCGCCAGTGATGAACCATCGATCTACATGTAAGATAACGATTACGATTGTTGTAAAGCCCGGCGCAGACAGAGCCGACTCGACCCGATCCGACTGGTTTTCAGTCAGGCTAGAGTCAGTTTCGCTCAGTCGGAGCCGATCCAACATGTTAAATCGGCCTCGAATGACCTCCGACTGGCACTTGACTGGCAAAACCGGAGTCCTGAGGCAGCACATACTGAGTTAATCAGTCGGATGGGGTCGAGTCGGCTCTGTCTGCGCCGGGCATTAGATGCAGCGGTAAATTGCCATTTAATTTATTGCCAGTTCACCTAAAACTATAGTTGGTCTCATTTATTTTAGTCTAACCTAGCTAGTTTATCCATAGTGAATGTTGTCTAAGAGTAATGTCGTCTCACATTCACGTTGTCTACAACTGACTATAGTCAGTTCGTCTAATAGCCATGCACACCAGTTGTTTTTCATTTGGTCTAATTGCCATTTCGTTGTCTGATCAATTAGTTTTAGGGTAAGGGTTAGGGTTGTGTCTTAAGCCCGGCGCAGACAGAGCCGACTCGACCCGATCCGACTGGTTTTCAGTCAGGCTACAGTCAGTTTCGCTCAGTCGGAGCCGATCCAACATGTTGAATCGGCCTCGAATGACCTCCGACTGGCACTTGACTGGAAGAAACGGAGTCATGAGGCAGCACATACTGAGTTAATCAGGCTGAAAACCAGTCGGATCGGGTCGAGTCGGCTCTGTCTGCGCCGGGCATTAGACTACAATAGTAGCAGAATAAATTATTACCAGCCGATCTGACCATTTGACACATTGAGGATTCTAAAGACAAAATGTCAAACCACGTAATATATTCATCATGATCACAGCCGAATCGGGTGAACACGAAACAGGATTGGACAAACAGGCTATAATAGACGAATAGCTATGATCCATGCATCAAAGTGTTCTAATCCAACACAACTTCCAGCTATTCATATCAATGGCATTTTGAGCCCTGTCCACCATCCAGGTAAGTATGCAGTCAGACGCTATGGTGGGCAGTCAGGGCCAATATACCCCGATGCGTGTGTCATGTGTAATACAACTGAAGTAGGATCGATTGATCTTTTCCTTAACATCGATTGATATGTAAATGATCGATTGTTTTCTTCTAATGTTCAAGGAGAAAGTGCCAATTAATTATATTGTGTTCATCTTGATGTTCTGCTCTCCGATTGATCAAGAGTAAAAACTAAACTAAAGGAAAGGGAATAAGATGAAATGAAATGCAAATGTCAAGGAATTAATTTGAATTAAATTGAATTTAATTGAATTTGAAAAACAAATTGATTTCAATTTGATCAATGATCGATAGATCTTTTCCTCAAATCGATCGATGTAGTATAGCTTTTAAGATCGAAGTTGTGTAATACTTTGTACATGCCATAAGATTCATCGTGCGTGATGGGATGTTTGTAAATATCAAGGACGAGCGAGGAAAAGCAGAATGACCTGTAGGATATAGGATGTTCCTTGTTGGTCTACGTACTATACATGGTGGCCCCCAAAAAACGGAACGGGGCACTTGCCAAAATATAGTAACAAAATGATTATGTCCATCGGATAGGGTGTCTTTTCCAATGAAAAACAATACCAAGAACAGTCATTTTGCTCGTGTAGTTTTTGTTTTAGAGCGCTGTGAGTGACACCATGTCACGTTCCCATTGGTGTCAATTTTTACCAAGTCAGTGCCTGATAAATCGCACTTACTGCCCTTCATATCATCGAACAACTATGCCCATTCTCTCGGTACACAGATTAATGCACACTAACAATGGCGCGCGTATTGCTCGTTGTTCGATGCTATTACGGGCAGTAAATGCCTTGGTAAAAATTGCTAAAAATGGGAACCTGACATGGTGTCACTCACAGTGCCCTCATACAAAAACTACACGAGCAAAATGACTGTTCTTGGTATTGTTTTTCATTGGAAAATACACCCTATCCGATGGACCGATGGACATAATTATTGTGTTACTATATTTTGGGAAGTGCCCGTTCCGTTGTTTTGGCCACCCTGCATAGTGCACGTTGAAACTTTGTGGTAAGGGTCTAAGGCTCTAGAAAAAGTAGTGTAGCTTATATTTGATAGAAATAATAAGAGTTATTTTTGATAATTTTTAAATTTATTTCTGCTATCACTGTGACGGTCTCTTTTATGTTCTTTCTGTCGCTGTGCGCCTCGGAATATGCATGTTATATATTAAAGTAGACATATTGCTCTTGATAAAAGCTTGATAATTATGTAGTAGTATAGGATTTCTCGGTCAATTTCGTAAGTTGGCCATACAAATTCATTTTGTGTGCATTCAATTTCGCCGATTTTTGTCACCGCAGCTGTATTATGCAGTTCAAATTCGTTTTTTAGCATTCGAATTCATATAACAATCATTCGAAAACATTTTGTTTGCATTCTATTTAGAACGTGTTTCTATTTCGTAAAATGTCATTCAATTTAAAGCGAGAACATTTGTGATTACGTAATACCACCTTCCGTGAAATCCGTTGGCGAAATTGAATGCAAATAGCGTGTCTTTTAAATTGAATGCTAAAAATGGTAAATCACTTGACCGAAGAGCTAAATCGTATATGAACAAAATGCAATTTTGAATGACAATTGCAAGCCTTCACCTCAATTTCGCGAAATTGAATGAAACGCTTATCAAAACGAATGAGAAGCTTACGAAATTGACTGAGAAAACCTATATTAAACTAATAATAACTAGAAGGCCGACAAAGTCAGCATACCCACGCCTCCCATTAGCCCTGTTCTACCCCTTCGTCGGCCTCAACCCTGTTTTGCTTGTATTCAATATGTAAAAATGAACATCTGTTCATCTTCACATTAGTGTCGGGTCAATAATAATTATTAAATAAATAAATGTATTTTTCGGAAACTTACCAATTTCTTGGCGCTTCAAAGTTCAGATCAGCGTGTTGCAATTCAATTCCGTTCCGTATTAATTAACCCGGAATCGAAAGTACCGTACCATAACATATGGTACCGTGCGCGCGATCGCGATGCACACCTGGACTAAACTTGTTTATTAGTTGCTGCTCGATTGGATTCAGCGAGGT
>JBAMJV010005448.1:0-36712 GCA_037951105.1 Echinarachnius parma
TATCATTGTAAAATACAATTGAAAGATTTGTGAAAGTTTGAAAGAAAACGAACACTGTTTACCTAGTGAAAAAACGAATATTGAGTTCATATTTTATTACCGAATACTGATGGTCTGCCATACATTTGTCGCAGTAATGAATGATTCGTTTGAGATATTCGCACCCGTGTATGTTTACACACGTAGTACAGAATTCATGGAATTTGCACTCGCTCGGCTCAAAGTTCAATCTCCGGAATGTTCTCACGCATGCTGCATGCGGACGTTCTCAGCTAGGACAATTGTACTTTTTATCAAAAGCGTTAATCAACGTGATTGAAATAAAAGATTTAAATGATAATTATCTTCATACTAAAGGGACATTTGAAAAAAAATCAAACCCTATTTTATTCTTCTTTTACCATAAGCTAAACAACACGGTAGAAGAGAAACGAGGAAGCTCCAAGTAATTTTCGTGGATTTGGAAACTTTACAGGTATGACTTTAAGAGAAAGCGTATTTTGAGATACCTGCTGAGCCACATCACCATTGCACAAAGATTTCAGAAATGTTTAATTCATCACCCTTTATGAAAGTATGTTTTTAATGAATGTTTTAAAAATGGCAGGTACTCCTATTCAAATATCAAGGAAAAAAAATTATCTAAATATGAAACAGTTCACCTTTAGAATAGATTCCGCGCTTTAATTTATCAGAAACAGGTTGACTGTATTTGCTAACGACCAATATTATGCCTTCATGATATTGCGCAATATCAGTTGTAGTGCTTTGACGAGTGTCGAAATACATGTATGTGGGAATCCCCACCGTTGGAAAATCAGGGCCCATATTCATACAAGCCTGTTAGCTCAGTTTCATGCGAACAGACTCAGAGGCGTCGATTCTAAAGAGGGGGGGGGGGGGGGAGGGGAAGGAGGGCAGTACCCCCCCCCCCCCTCCAAAAAAAAATTTAATATGTTTTCGAACTTGTTGATTATGTCTCTGTGTTATGGTGTGTGTATGTATGTGTGTGCATATTGATTGATTGATTGATTGATTTGATTTTATTGTCCAAATTCATGGAAATTTTTTTTTCACTTGGTTACAAATATATATGTATATATAAATACATATGTGTATGGAGCTTTAGCTTCAAACGCCCCCTCTCCTCAACCAATTATTCCTAATCATATGATTCCAGTGATACCGGCGCAAACAAGTGATGTGTTATATTACTTCATGACTACACGAGAGATTCAAGACATCGGATTCAAGACAATGGAGAGTGTCTTTAAATCATTATCACGGAACCTTTCAGAGTATTTGTATACAGTTGCTATACAGGGTGGCCCAAAAAAAACGGAACGGGGCACTTCCCAAAATAAAGTAACACATGTATTATGTCCATCGGATAGAGTGTCTTTTCAAATGAACAACGATACCAAGAACAGTCAATTTGGTCGTGTAGTTTTTGTTTTAGGGCCCTGTGAGTGACACCATGTCAGGTTCTCTTTTTTGTCAATTTGTATTGAGCCAGCGCTTGATGAATTGCACGAACCGCCGTTCGATATCGTTGAGCATCGCGCACTATTGTTAGTGTGCACTCAGCCGTGTGCCGAGAGAATGGGCCTGGTCGCTGAATGGTATTACGGGCAAGGAGTGCGGTTAAACTGGCATTGACTAGGTCGAAATCGACATAAATCGGCACCTGACATGGTCTCACTCACTGCGTCCTTAAACAAAAACGACCTGACCAAAATTACTGTTCTTGGTATCGTTTTTCATTGGAAAGGACACCCTATCCGATGAACATAAACATTGTGGTATTATATTTTGGGAAGTGCCCCGTTCCGTTTTTTTTGGGCCACCCTGTATATGTGGTTTTGTATTCGTTAATCATCTCAATTAGTAGTGTCATCAGCATGATGGATATGATAAATGTATCATAAATCAAATATCCATGATCGAAAGTAAAACAGAATGATGTTAGTTTTTAAACAACCTAGCTACGGATATATTTCTTTTTACAAATGATCTATCCGCGCAGTTCTCGTCCCTGATGCGTGATACATGACAACCTGGTTACATCTTCTCGTATGTATTTCTAAAACTATTTTAAATTATCAAACAAGAAAGATGGATTACATGTTGTGTGTTCTTTCAGCAGCGCTGCTTATTCTTGCTGTCGTTCCGCCATTATGTATGTGTGTGTTTATGTGTTTTATGTATGTGTGTGTGTGTGCGTGCGTGTGTGTGTGTGTGTATGTGCGTGCGTGGGGGTCTATACTTGGCTTGTGTATATATATACGAATTTATGTATATGTTCGTGTACAAGTGTATAATATAGGATTTCTCGGTCAATTTCGTAAGTTGGCCACACAAATTCATTTTGTGTGCATTCAATTTCGCCGATTTTGTCACCGCAGCTGTATTTTGCAGTTCAAATTCGTTTTTTAGCATTCGAATTCATATAACAATCATTCGAAAACATTTTGTTTGCATTCGATCTAGAACGTGTTCCTATTTCGTAAAATTGTCATTCAATTTAAAGCGAGAAAATTTGTGATTACGTAATACCACCTTCCGTGAAATCCGTTGACGAAATTGAATGCAAATAGCGTGTTTTTTAAATTGAATGCTAAAAATGGTAAATCACTTGACCGAAGAGCTAAATCCTATGAACAAAATTTTGAATGACAATTGCAAGCCTTCAGCTCAATTTCGCGAAATTGAATGAAACGCTTATCAAAACGAATGAGAAGCTTACGAAATTGGCTGAGAAAACCTATATTATAGCAATTGAGATCAAATAGTAAGCAAATAATTACCGTTGGTGAAGGTGATGGGACAAACTATCACTTCCGAGGCGAGCTGGATGTAAGGTGATTTTTTGCTTTATATTCCACATCGAACTTCTAGATCTAGTCTAAGCAGGCCTAGTCTAACTCTAGTCTAAGTACTGTTACTAGGTTTGATCTACTTACCAACAATGTTATTCAAATTTCGGTAACAGGGTAACTCCATGACAATTCCATTATATTATAACAGTGAAAAGTAAACGGTTATTCCTTGTCCTTGACAATTCCAAAAGTTAAAACGCAAAATGGGGGCGAAATGTAAACTCCCCCCAAAACAGTCCAAAAGTCAACACACACGAAAATAGAGTCTCCCCAACACTTGGTCTAGCGCCTTCAAGTCCATGTCAGACGGTTCGTCAAAATGTATGCTTCCAGCATTCGCAATAATCTTGGAACAGTTTCAGGCTGAACTTCAGTTGTCGCTTTGTAATTTTACTTTCACTCTCAAGCAAAAAAATGTCCATTTCAGCTTTGTTAGAGCTCAAATCTTACGTCGAACAACATAACAAGCAATTAACAGCTACAGCTATGGTACTACAGTGCATAGCGTATTATGCATGCAGCTTCAGTGTGCATGCTACGTATGCACACGAATACAATTACATTTGTAATTCGCGCGCATAGAGTTATCACGCCACATCATTTGGGTACGGAATTTGAGTGGCCGCACACGAGCTCCACAGTCGACGTCAATGTAACCGCGGAGTGTAGATAGTACTTTTTATCTAGTGAGTGCAACGCACTTACACCCAAGATATCTACAGAGTGTAACGAAGTTTTCTTCTCCCATCAATGATGGGCGAAACTATGCTCCATCACGTGATTAACTTTTGACCAATCGTAGAACAAGATTCTTAGTATGTGGAATATAAATCAAAATAACTTCCATTCTGACCTTATGTTTCCTCCGCCTTCCTTGTTATATAGCTTGTTAATATATATGAAGAGCTTAGTTCCAAAAGGCACTAAATCCACTTTCCATACTACTAGTAATTGATTTACCGACATGGATCTTATAAGCTACGCAGCTATCTATGAATCGACATTTTGGGACCAATTACACAATCAAAATCAAAATTTTGAACGTTTCCTTTTCATATTTTTTTGTAGGCATGTGTACAAATTTGGACAAAGAAACCTGCTTTTCTCCAAAGTTGAAGAAAGTAGACTTAACGCCTTTTGGAGAGAAGAACTTTTTGTTTGGACGGGGGGGGGGGGGGGGGGGCGTGGAATTACCAGTCTCCCACGCCCTTTATTAGTGTGTTTGCCGTTGTGGACAATTTCTTATACGGTACATGTTTATTCACTATTATTTATATTGTTCTTATTACCCTCAACAGATTGTTGATGCATGTATATGAAGTGACAACGTTATATAGTCACAAGGGTCACGAAGAAAACCAGGTCATTGTTGATATAATACGTATGCTTCATACACGAATTATTTATATATAACTACACGGTACCGATGGGAGGAGGAGGAGGGGGGGGGGGGGGGGGGTCCCTTAAATATGTACGCCCTTACAGACCCCTTGGACATATGCACTGTACTGTAAATGTGCATGGATCTTGCTCAATAATATTTCCAGTCATTAAAAACTGCCAAATCAATACAAATATTTAAAGAAACATCCATATTCATACCTAAATAAAAATGCAGCACACGCACACACACACACACACACACACACACACACACACACACACACGCACACACACACAGACACGCACGCACACACACAACACACACACAGACGCACGCACGAACACACACACACACACACACACACACACACACACACACACACACACACACACACACGCACACGCACACGCACACGCACACACACACACACACACACACACACACACACACACACACACACACACACACACACAACGCACCCCGCCTCCCGAAACTCATCACCGCGCCTGCACCAATCAGTATCGGCACCTGTTCGCCATTTTTTTTTTACTACTGTACGTGGAAAACAGTTGTCAATTTCAATGAAACTAATTGACAGTCTCCAATTGAAAACAGTCCATCGATCTAAAATCAAACAAAACGTATAGAGGGAAGTTGAGAAGAGGAAGAGAATAAACGTTCCATGTCCTTCCCTGGAAATAAATAAAATAACACTTCCACATTCAAGGCAAAACATTGGGCCGTATGCATAAAAACAAGCAATTGCTTGTGCTAGCCTTTTGCTTGAATCGGTATGCATAAAAACAAGCAATTGCTTGCAAGCAAAAGCATTTGCTTACAAGCACAAGCAATTGCTTACTGCTCGTAAGCAAATGCTTACCAAACAAGCAATTGCTTAAAACCGTATGCATAAAACGAACCTTTTACTTGTCTTGATAAGCAATTGCTTGCGTTTTTTCAAGCACATCCAGACCAGCTTGAGCTCTTGCTTACTCAGGGCTTTCGCGTTTAAGGATCAATTTTTCGTACCGTTTCAGGATGATTTCAAGCTCCATATTCCAGAGGTTATGTTGTGATCAAATTCCTGTTATTTTAGACTTTTTACGGCAATTTTTGTCCATCGATGTGCACAGAAACCCCCCTGATGCTCCGCGCCGTTTCCCCCCTATTTGCGTAATAAAAAATACTGCTGCCAGGTCGGGCACGAAGCGTTGTTGCCCTGCAGTGCGATGTTCGCACAACCGTAACGATTCTTTGTCCAACACGTAAGCAATTGCTTGGCAGTGCAAGCAAAAGGTTTGAGCACAAGCAAAGGCTTGTGCATACGAATTTAAGCAATTGCTTGAACTTGATCTTTTGCTTGACAAGCTCTTGCTTGTGCTTAAAGCATTTGCTTATAAGCAATTGCTTGTTTTTATGCATACGGCCCAGAATTTAGCTCGTCCCACTTCTGCAAATGGACGCCTAATTTGCCTCTCTTAATAGCTATTTTCTTTTCCTTTTCTATATAATCAACAATCGATTTTACAGTACATTCTAAAGATGGAATTATTCCTTGTGACCTTGCAGAGAAAATAATACGTTTCAATAAGAAAATTATAGAATCGCACGCCTTTATCCTCGAGGATTTCCCTGACAGCCCGAGAAATATATGAACCCATGACCTCAAATCAATTTCAAGTAAATGTAAATGCCCTACTAATTCTTCCCAATATTTATTAACTATTTGACAATTTAAAAATAAGTGTTCATATGTTTCAACCTGCAGCTTACAAAAAGAGCATAAATTATCTAATATAAAACCAAACTTAAATAAATTCTCATTTGTATGCACCGCCCCATGTATTAATTTAAATTGGAATTCCCGCAATTTACTACAAAGGATGGAGCTTTTAACTCTCAAAAATATATCCATCAATTCCGTAGCAATAAAATTAAAATGAGTATGCCCGTCCCTTACCTGTAAAACATAATCATTCTGCAATTGCTTAACAAAATACTCATAAACTTTCCTTGATTTCAAATCAAACAAAGATTCAACATTCTCTGCCAATTTTAAAGCAATATCATATTTAGAGATATCTATATCAATAAAGTTTCCCTCCTTATATTTATCTGACATTACTAAACATATGTCATATATTTTTAATAAACCTTTTCCTTTAATTCCCATATTCCAAAAATGACCATTAGGTTTCAAATGCCCATTTTCCATAATATCACTTACCATACATATTCCCTTTTTAAACAGTTCTTCATCATAAATCATTTCATTTCTTATACATATATCCATATTATTGTATATAATAGGATTACATTTTTCTTCATAAAATCTACATTTCTTCATTTCTTGCCAAACTTTTAAAATTTCAACATAAAATGGCGGTATATTCTTCAAATCCATTTTACTAGTATATCATAATTACATTTTAAAAAAACCGTCCCCCCATTTGTAAACAACAAAAATTAAATGATGCTTTCCAGTCAGATAACTCTTCCCCATGAAGTAAACGCTTTAACCACATTACACGTTGACTTTTTACAGATATCTCAAAATTATTCATCCTCAGTCCCCCAAATTTATAATCTTGGTACAATAGTTTCCTTTTTATCCTATCTTTCCCTCCCCACACAAATTCAAAAGACAAACTTTCAACCTCCTTAAAAATAGCACATGGGACTATTAAGGAGGAGATATAATTCAATTTTGAAAGAACATGTATTTTTAACAACTGAATTCTCCCCCAAATAGTGAGATCTCGCTGTTTCCACCAGCCAACTAAACGTTTTATTCTACTCAATATTTCTTTGTAATTCAAAGTATCCTTTACTTTTATATTTCTTGAAAAATTAACTCCCAAAATGTTTATTTCCTCCACAAAATGTCCAAACAAAAGTGGACCAGGATTCTCCCCCTCATTACCTAACCAAGTGTAATTTGTTTTTTCTTCATTCACTTTTAAACCACTAACTTTTTCAAAATTGTTCAAAATCCTTTTCAACTTTCCTATCGAATTAGCGTCTTTCACAAAAATAGTTATATCATCAGCATACATAATTTGCTTAAATTCCCTGTCCCCTAATTTAATCCCATGTATTTCCCCATCCCTCCTTATGACTCTAGCCAAAGTTTCAATTACTAAAACAAACACGTATGGAGAAAGAGGATCTCCCTGTCTGACCCCTCGCTCTATTTGAAAATATCCAGTTGACTGACCTCCATTCATGACGCAACTACAACCATCATTATACAGGGTGGCCCAGAAATAACGGAACGGGGCACTTCCCAAAATAAAGCAACAAAATGACTGGGTCCATCGAATAGTGTGTCTTTTCAAATAAAAATTGATACCAAGAACATTAATTTTGGTCGTGTAGTTTTTGTTTTAGAGCGCTGTGAGTGACACTATGTCAGGGTTCATTTTTCTTCAATTTGACTGACCTATTGGCTAAAGAATGACCCGAACGGCTCGGCATAGAATTACGGTGCTGTGGCTATTCAGTCGAATGCACACTAACAAAGGTGTCCGCATCATGATTGTGCATCGTATTTCTATGACGAGCCGTTCGGGTCATTCTTTAGCCAATAGGTCAGTCAAAATTGAAGAAAAATGAACCCTGACATGGTGTCACTCACAGCGCTCTAAAACAAAAACTACACGACCAAAATTAATGTTCTTGGTATAAATTTTCATTTGAAAAGACACACTATCCGATGGACCCAGTCATTTCGTTACTTTATTTTGGGAAGTGCCCCGTTCCGTTATTTCTGGGCCACCCTGTATAACACTTTCACCCATCTACAAAATTCCTCCCCAAAACCAAATTCTTCTAACACTTTATATAAAAACCTATTCGAAACGCTATCAAAGGCCTTCTCAAAATCCACAGCAATCAAAAATCCAATCGATTTATTCCTAGAATAAAAAAACATATCATCTATTAGCCGCACTGCCTCCCCAATATTTCTATTTTTAACGTACCCAACTTGATTATGATGAGCAATTTCTTCTATAACTTCCTTTATTCTTCCTTTATTCCTCCATATACAACATTTACATTTGAATATACATACTAAACAAAATATACATATACAATTATAATGAACGAAAATAGAAATGGTTATCTTACATACATAAACAAATACAAATCAACTATATATTCAATTTCCTGACTTCATAAAATAAACATAATGGAGGTTATATAACTAAAGATAAAAGGAACAAAAACATGCTCCTTTACCCCCCCCCCCCCCTCCCCCCCCCCCCCCCATTTAGCCAAAGAAAAACCCCATCCCCACCCAACCACCGATCACACCACAGTCACACACATACCTCTGCTCGATTTCAACCTAAAGAGTAATTAATTAACAAGATAGAAAGCTGTCACTTTCAGTTAAAAGAGTAGAGACCCAGAACCTTAATAATAATTAACAAATTCCCTATAATTCTAACAAAATAAAAATTAATCATATTACATGTGGTGTTCCCACTTTTGTAAGTGAACTCCTAATTTACCCTTTTTAATAGCCACTTTTTTTTCTTCTTCTTCATAATCCAAAATAATTTTCTGTACTTTCCGTACAGAAGGAAGTACACCTTTTATTCAAAAAGAATAAATAGTATGTTTTAACAAAAAAAATAATAGAGTTACAATACTTAACTCTATGCGATCTACCTGCCAGTCCTACAAAAATTATTTTCCAATCAACATTCCTAATTTCAATCAATTCAAAATATTATATTATATCTAACCAAAACCTTTGTACGTATAAGCATTTAAAAAATAAATGTGAATATGTCTCAATCTCATTTTTACAAAAAGAACATAAATTATCAATAACAAATCCAAACCTAAATAAATGTTCTTTTGTATATAATGCCCTATGCAATAATTTATATTGAAATTCTCTCAACTTACCCCCCAAAACTGCGCTCTTTAATCTTAAAAATATATTCTTCAATTCTGCATTACTATTCTACTATAATCAAAATTATTTCATTAAATTTGCCCTGGACACTTGGACACTTATCTCTGTCACATCGGATTTTGCTCGAAATTAAGGAGTGAGTGGTCCATTCCACCCGCTCAATCCCCTCCTCAATCCAACGTAAACGTTTTTGTGTGTTAATTAAATAAAAATGGACTTGAATATATAAAAATTGAACTAATAGGCCACGAAACATTGCTTTACATGTGACACACACACACTACAAACACATTCACGGAGTGATTAGGACAGGAATTGATTAAATTTGCCTTGGACACTTGGACACTTATCTCTGTCACATCGGATTTTACACACCAAAATTAAGGAGTGGTCCATTCCACCCGCTCAATCCCCTCCCCAATCCCCTCCATCCCCACCCCAATACTCATTTATTTGTCGGTGCACGCTCCACATTTAGTGCAAATATTCATGCATGATTGAATGATATCGCTAATAAACAACAACATCAACAACAACAACAATAATAACGACGACGATGGTTTTAATCGGGCCAATCAGAGTCCATTCAGTTTCCTCGCCCCTGCTATATAGTGATTATTTGCAGACAATTCACTAATCGCACACATGCTCGGATGCATGGTTTGTAGGCGGAGACAAAAGAACTCCAAAATTAAACATACCAACAGGCAAGATGCACGTCGGATATGAACTTTCCTGCAACGGAACGGGGTCACCTTTTAATAGATGAACCTGCCTTTAATTGATTACATACAGTACAAGCTCGAATGTGAACTGCACTACTTTGATGAGGCATGATTGTCCGACGAACAACATGATCACGTAATACTTGCGAAAAGGAATATTTATGATTGATGTTCGATCGCTGGTTGCTCACTTCAAGGTCGGTGTGTTATCAGTTGTTTAATACTCATATTGAGTCTTGGACGATGCAGCGCAACTAGTACGAATAATGTCATCCCCAAAACGAATAATGCGTAAGTATGATAATTACATTCTTTGAATTTAGAATTCCGCAATGTAGGCTACCACTATACGATACGTGTAACTTTACCGAGTTGTTTGCAAGGTCGATAGCTTATAAATCGGGTTGAATATCGCAACAAATTATGTTTTGCGGCACACATTTAATGTATTATCTAATGATCCTTCTATTCATCTATAATTCGCTGACAACAATTGGTATAGGTGTTCTAGAAAAGAGTGGTACTATAGGGGGCTTGGAAAGTATGAATATGAATTGTGAATAAGTATAATGCTATTCGAATGTATTATCCCGTACTGTGTGTAATTATACTTGTATATCTAATAAAAAATAGTTATAACATTCCTGACACAAGTGTTTAGATCTCAAAATGTTTGTTATTATATGCAAATTTTACAGTTCTGTATACATCTTGCAGTCATGATGTCCCTTTTTAGTTTGTATCATGTCTATGAGTTCTGGGCAAGTCTTCCTTGTGTACCCTATGGTTGAAAATAATCGAAACAATTACATTTAGAACTACATGTAAATAAGAAATTAATGGGTTAATTAATGAACAACAAGCGTCATATACAATTTTATTGAATTTAAATCGGTGTAAAATACTACAGTTAGCAACACTCCTGCAAGTCAAGGGGTGCGCAATACCTTCTGACTAAATCAATGTGATAATAGAAAGACGAATTATAAGTTAGCTTGTCATGCTTCTATGTATTGTCCCTGGTAATTGCTACTGTAATTTGACTCAAAATGAATTAAGAAAACGGCTACAAACATTAGATTGAAATACATTAGATTGAAACAAATGCATGATAATCCTAATGACTGTAATGGGGATGGTCCAGAAAAAAAATGGAACCGCATATATACTAAACATAAAGTGAATTAAAGGGATACGTAGTTGAGTATTGGTCAAACTTAACTTTAAATAGTAACCAAAACCTGCATCATTACGGTACAAACTAATAGTTATAACTCCACTATGCTCAAAAGGTATACACAATTACAAACGACTAAGAAAACCCTGGTTATCATTCAAAAAGAGCCGTTACAACTCAAGAGGGCGCTCTCTAAAAACTCATTGGTTTTAGCAATTTTCATACAAAATTGTGCATTTGATGTTTTGTTAAAATAATGATTCAATAGAGAAATCATCAACAACTATTTAAAAACCTATTTAGATTTTGTTCAAAGTAGTCTATAAGCATTTTTTTGTATTGTTCTAAAAAGTCAAAATGTCCCCCGGCCGGTAGACTTATGATTAAAATATCTTGAAATCAAAAACTATGAGAGCATTTGAAAGGGAATGATTCTCATTTTACATGTTTTATTCAAGGAACTTTCAAATGGAATTAAAACCAACCAATTTAGTGTCAAGGGGCATTTCGGTAAGAACAACAATATGTAATGTACAGTTCTGGATTCACTGGATGGAGAATCTTTTACTGTGAAACAAAAATGATACCAAGATCAACCGATTTGGTTGGGAATTTTATTTAATCATTGTCTTTTTCATGTATATCATTGCTGGGTTACAAATGTCAGATTTCAACTTTCGGGGAACAAAACTGAGAGGGTAAACGACTACAGGCGTTAGAGGCAGGGGGGGGGGGGGCTGCACCCCGGTCCCCTCCCCACCCCTAAAAGTTTTGTAAAAGGCAATATTCTGGCAAAAATCACCTCAAGTTCGGGCATAACTAGGTGATATTCGGGGAAAATTAATTATACTAGGGTAAACCAAAACGAGGTAATTTTCGGCAAACAATATTATTTTCGGGCATAAAAGAGGTGAGGAAATCCTTTCAGTTGTTTTGCTTGTCAGGTGTAAAACGGAAAGGCTAATAATCAGCCAAAAGACCTCAGCTCCCCCTGCATGGGGACAAAATAATTATGTGCCCTTACACCCACGTCAACGACGCTTGAAAATATCTACATAGACGATCTAAAAGATTGATATAATTGTATTCCTTGTCATGACTCAGGTATGACACAAACTCAGATCGACGGATAACATAATTCGAATCAAGTTTTTAAAAAGACACTTGGATAAACATAACAAATAAAGGCAGGGCTACGATAAACATGATATAGGATGCCCGAATACATAGAGAATTAGCAATGATTAGAGAGAGGGAGAGAGAGTGAGGAAGAGAGAGGTATGGGACACAAACTCCGATCGACGGATATAACAAGAACCAATTAAAGATAGACTCTTGAATGAAAATAAAGGTAGGGCTACACACGTATAAATCAGGGGCGTAGACAACGGGGGGGGGGGGGGGGGGGGGAGGATGAGGGGTATGCATCCCCCACCTCACAAGGTGAGGGGGGGTGACATGTACAATCATCCCCCCCCCCCCCCCCCCCAGGTTTTAGGGAAGGATATTTTGTTTATGTGTGTATCTACGAGTGGGAAAGAAACAATTAATTGTATGAGCTAAGACTTGTTAATTCTAACGTTCAAAAAGTAATTTATGGTCTCGACCATCTTAATGAATGATCTTGGCTGCGAACAAAATTTGACGAGCCCCCCACCGAGAGGACTTTCAACCAATTCCCTCGGTCTCGAAAAAATTAGGCAGGCGGTCTCGGCGGGGAAAAAATTTGGCGACGGACACTCCCCCCCCCCCCCCCCCCCCCCCCCCCCCAACTGAGAGGACTTTCAAGCAATTGTCTTGGTCTCGAAATATTTCGGCAGGTGGCGTCGGCCGCGAACAAATTGGTCTCGGTCCGGTGAATGGCAAATCATCCCCCCAGGTGTAAGAACCTGTCTACGCCACTGGTATAAATGATTAGAGAGAGTGTGAGGAAGAGAGTGAGGAAGAGAGGGGGGGGGGGGGTGGGGGGGGGGGGGGGGGGTAGATGAACCAGTCATCCAGTGGCAAAGCTAAAGGATGTGGATACGTTAAAAGGGATTACCACCACCCCTCCCTCTTCCTTTTTAGCATTTCGGTGGATGTATCGCAACAAATATAAATGTTCTTGACTACTCAAATCATATTTAAATGGTTAAAAATGCTGGTATTTGGTCTGGCGGACATTAGGTCTCTATAAACATAATACAGATGCGTTTAAATACAATTGTCCAGCCCATACATTTCGTTTCGAAACGTGTCTCGGGCTTAAATGATTTACTTGACAAAGATAAGTCTGAACGCGCGTTTCAAAATGCTGATTCCGGGCGAGGTAGGTGCTTGTAAACGCACCCTGTATAATATGTTATACGGTCTAATAATATAAACTGCAACCAATTAATAGATCCAACATTGCAGGCCTATATACAAGTACATAGTCATAGACACATTCCTTACTTTATCCCTATAACAAACAGTGAGTAAATATATGTCAATATGTCAATATGTCAATATATGCTCGACAGCTATATTTGACAGCTTTAAATCTGACTTATATTCATTCACTAAAACGTTATCGTAGTCATCTACGTTCTCCCGGGCAATAATTATATAAATTTTCTTATCGCTCATACATCGGAATGTTAGTGTCAATCGTATTTGACACAGTTTAAGCATGGTTCAGTTCAAAAGGAAGTATACAGTTTTGGTCAAACTGAATTTTAGTAACCAAAACCTGCACCATAACATTACAAACTACGTAGCAGCAGCTATAACTCCACCATGCTCGAAAGGTATACAGAATTACAAACGATTAAGTAAAAAGCATGTTATCATTAAAAAAGAGCTGTTAAAATACAAGAGGGCGCTCTCTAAAAACGCATCGGTTTGAACACTTTTTTTATAAAAAATGATGCATGTGATGTTTTGTTGAAATAATGATTAAATAGAGAGATCATCAACAACTATTTTAAACCTCTTTTGTAAAAATGTTGAGCATTTTATTTTGTTTTTCTTAAATCATCGAATAAACCTGGGGCCCCAGCTTTATTCCGATCGGATATATTTATTGATATTTCAGCTGTTTCTGAACCGATTTTGATCAAATAAAGTTTATTCTGTCATTAAAATTATATGCTCTTTCAAATTTGACACTTAGTTTTTAATTACCTCACAAACAAATTATTTCTTGAAGCGCCCTCTATACCAAAAACTGAACTACCCCTTTAATATGTAGCATTGTCATTAGATTAAATTGAACTGAAAACCGATTTTCTCGAATAAAAAATAAATCACACAGTCTATTCACGGCGGAATGGCACGTGTTTACAATCAATAATACATATTGTATATACAGGATGAGAAAACTATAGCTAAAATATCAAAATATCTGAAATTACATAATTGATTAAATTAAAGCAGAGTAAGACACCCACTAATAACCAATGCTCACATCAAGCAGACGTCCGTTTGTATCACAATTAAAGTACTTGATACTTCAATAGTAAAATGTATAATGGTATTTCACGGGATATCAATTTTAAGAGTATATATTATATTTCAATTATCATATTATAAGCAGCAGCATAGGCTATTTCTGAAATATGCTTATTGAATCAATAAAGATATAAATTTAGCAGTTCGTGAACCAATTTTTTATTTCATTGAATGTTAGTTTAGGACTGCATTCTGCAATTATCATAATGATCATTAAGAAAATTATAAGAAAAAGTATCGCTGCAAAAAGTAAATTATGTTTTCTCTTGCCTCCTATAGTAATATTCAACATTGCTTGCCTTGTATGGGGAATTATTGCTATAGAACATGTTGAACTCAAACAAACATAATGTTTAAAGAAGAGTACGTTGTCCACAATTTTGCAAGAGTATTCCTCCTATTTTTGGTCTATTATAGTGAAAATAACGGTTTGCCCGGATTTCACTGTCATTAATAATTATGTGGATTACATGCATGGAGATTATATCTCAATTGTCTGACAAGGGTCCCGTTGCAGAAAGAGTTGCAATCGATTATAAAGTTGCAATTAATGGCGAGTCAGATCATGTGACTAAATGGGCAAATCTGATTGGTTCAAACGCGCAATTGGTTCAAACGTTCTGTCTTACAATTAATTGCAACTTTACAATCGATTACAAGTCTTTCTGCAACGACGCCCTGGGATCACTTCAGGCGGTGAATTTCGGCCCGATATGGTGGACTTAAATTAGCCTAAACACTTGATCAGTGAACCTGGGCGGCGATTAAATCGAGGCGGTTCCGTTCAATATTATAAGCACCGTGCATGATCCTTCAGGCCCGGTCACATATCACCGGATAGCGAAACGGATGACCAACGAAAAGAACATTTGCGATAGAACAACGTACATCGCCTGATACGAACGGACAAGAATCGCGTACGAACGGAGAAGAACGGATTACAAATGTTGCTCTCCATCAGTGCTAAATAAGTCATTGTGTGTGCTAGTTAAAAGTTGTTGCCAAAGATTTTTTTTATTTTTTTTATCATGTTTATACTTGATATATGTATATATACACTTGTTGTATTTCTCCCATGCCCCCGTGAGGGGCCGTTATTGAGAATAAAATTCATTACATTGTCATTGTCATTGTCATCAGGCATCCGTGTACGCCATCCGGTGATATGTGACCGGGCCTTTTCCACCAGTCCACGGAAGTATTGATACTTTTGTGGATTCTTTCATTAGCAGAAAGGTCGCTCAATTTAGTTTGAAAGTATGACTTATATGCCCGTCGATTCACACACAGTATGTCACGTTTTCCTTTATTATAAAAGTATAAACTATAAAAAAAGAAAAGAAAAAAGGAATGCGTAAACAAGTAATAAGGAGAGCGGTTCATTTCGATGTGCAAGCTTTATTACCATTCATGGACATCAATATTTAGAAGAAAAAAAAAGAACCTAGTTATTTCATCTCCACACCTGAATTCATTTTTGACGGACATTTTCGATTGATATGTGAAGAGTGTATATAATCGCAAAGATATAAAGAAAGATTTCATGCTTTTATAAATTTAACCAGTTTTTAAAGCACTGGAATACAAATTGGGGAGGGGTGGTCTTTTTTTTTGTTGGGGGCTGGGGGGGGGGGGCTTGGGGCTAAAGCATCCACTCCAAAATTTAATTAAAATGTGTTGTAAACGCATTTTCATGAAGTAACAGTTTTCATGCGCTTTAACGCTCTAAGAATGTCTACATTTTGGTTTTAGTTTGTTCCTTTAGCCGGGAAATAGTGTGGAATGATATCTAGCAGGACAAATAATATATATTACTTTTTTCATTCAGTCTCTTTATCGAAAATAACAAATCTGTAAAGAACAAAAAAAAAAATCGAGTGAAAAGGAAGGGAATAACAAAATCTACAACATAACAAACAAAAACGTCACATTTACTGTACCAAAAACATATAAAAGAAGAAATTTGCGTATCAACAGGGGGGTGGGGGCATGGGGGCACGTGCCGCCAATAATTTGAAACAAACAACAATAGGGAACATAAAGGGACTTTTTTTTTTTGAGAAAACAAAACAAAGAAATACATAAGGTGTGCCCTCCCTCCCCCCCCCCCCCCCCCACAATAATTTTGCGTGCCCCCCAAACCAGTCCGACCACGCTACGCCACTGCAAATGCGGAAGTATACAAATGTGATAAAAGACTGACTGTATAGTAGAAATGAGTAGCCACTTACTTAAAGTTTACCCTTCTTTATGACTATACATAATTCAATTTGTTTGCATGTATTGATAATTATGATTCCTAAAACATTGGAGGTTCGGGAGCATATTTCGAAATTCGCGAAGTAGTAAACATATCTACCGTATAAATCTAGGAATATACATTAACTATGTCATCTTGTAATCCAAACATTTTATTTTAAATAAGCGAGTCAGTCACAATTGTCATGATTGTTTTACTTCGTTTTTAAAAAAGTTCATAACTGTTATGAACTTTTTGACAAGTGAAAGTCTTATCATTGTTACAATGATAAGACTTTCACTTGAAAGGGGGTAGATTAAAGGAGCTTTTTATTAATAATTAGTGATTGTGAAACCCCATTAAATTGTCTCGATTCTCCGAATCGGTGCTCTGTCGATCTACGTTCGTGTCACGGACTCAAGCATAGTCATGATAGTATGGTTATTGTCCAGTTAGTTTACTTTGTATTTGCTATACAGTCTGAACAGTCGCATCACGAATGACCGATTGTCCGCTCGACCATAATATGATTATGTCTGGGTTATAGCCTTTTATAACAATATCTTATGTTGCCAAAAATGTTGATTATATTGAATGTACAAATAAATAAATCGGTCATACGAACATTAGGTCTGCGTAGCCGTTCTGTCTACTGCACATGCTCGAGAACATTATTTCTATACTTAAACAATCGACCAGTACTGAGCAATTCAGTGGCGCGGAAAATGAACAAAGAACTGGTGAAAAGGTGTTTTTATTGGACCATTCAAAACATGAAGAAATAGTATGGTGCAAAATACATAGGCGCTTGGATAAGTTCGAGTTTCTAGACAGGTAGATTAATGGGATCTAGTAACTTTGTTGACATGTGCAAAAAGTGATGAATGGTTGATGCAATGTATATTGTTGTTATCTCATATGTCCACAGGGTATTGTGTGAAAATGTCAAGTCAAATGGACATTGTATGGCCAAGTAATGAGCGAAAATGCAAAGTGATATTCAGTAACTCACTGCACTCATTTTGTACACGGAAGAAAAACTCGCCCGGAGTTTTTCTTATCTGAATACTTCAATCATACATATCTTTGTAACGAAAGGGAAATTTGAAAAACCGAAACCTGTCCCATGATTTTATTGTTAATACGAATACAACAAGGTATAAGGGAACCGCTAGAATTACAACTTTATTTTGAGGATTTGGACAATGTTACTAAGTCCCTTTAAGGAGCGAGGCTTCACAATTTCTTTGACAGAAATGATTGCATTGTCACGTAAACGTTTCATTTCAGAATGAGCTCTGGATAAATTATGTAAACATATATACCTAACGAGATTTATTATAATTATGATTACCCTTTCAGCCACCGAAACTGTGCGATGCTGATGATCAGGGAGAACTGAATGGATTGCCGCGACATCCTGAACCCACAACATCTTTTTAACGCAAACTTCGTTCCATACGTGGATGATTTATAAGCAGCTTGAATGTCGCCTCGTTCGGAACTGCAGATCAAATCTTCTTAGCATCAAACCTGTCGCGTTGCTATGAGAAAATATTAATCAAGGTCCGATCAAGGTTCCTTGAGGAATTAAAGGGAAATGTACGAAAAGGAGCGACTGACCAGAATCCTGACCGCACTGCTAGTCGTAGTGTTCGGGACGACAACATGGGTGACCCTCAGCGGTCTCTGGCTGGAACTGCCTCTCCTGACCAACCTGGGTGTTCCAGAGGGCTTCCGGATCGGCTCTTACGTGATCATCTTGGTGCAGGCTGCGGCCGTCGGCCCCTTGCTGTTCGTAGCTGTACAGTCACTGGCGCCGAAGCACTATCGCCTGGAGATCCCGACCATATACGTCGTCCTAGCCGTTGGTCTCGTCGCCAGCTTCCTCCTCATCTTCGTGTGGGATGCGCACACCACCTGGCTCATCGACGAGGAGGTGCACAGCACCGCTCTCCTAGTTCTCACGTTCTTCATGGCCTTGGTGGACAGCACGTCCAACCTTACCTTCCTGCCGTTCGTGTCCAGTCTCAGGGCAGAGTACGTTAATTGGTACTTCATCGGAGAGGGCCTCAGCTCTGTGATCCCTAGTATGGTCGTCCTGATTCAGGGTGAGGGAGACATCGAACATTGCAAGGCTGTATTCACCAACACCTCCTTCGATCCCACCACCAACGTCACCAAAGTCCGGAACATAACGGAAACGATTACCGATCTGGAGGCGGAGGAACGGTTCACGCCGAAATATTACTACGTTTTTATATTTATGATGTTCGCAGCGAGCGCAACTTCGTTTTGTTTATTGCGATGGGTTCCATTTTTTCAAACACAGTATGAATATATCCCGAATAATGAAGACATCGACCCTTTGAGTAAATCCGAGGAGCAGTCGCATTCAGCATATTGTTCTAATTGTTTTATGTATATAAGTTGTAGAGCTTGCCGTAGTGAGGAAAATGAGAAAACACCATTGATGACAAAATCTAGGGGAGATGTTAAAGAACAGGAACAACAACTGACACTATTGACAGAATGCCATGCCCGTCAAGAATCGATAGAATTGAACAATCTTTCCAAAACCCCAGAACACGGGGCGACATCTAAAAACGATAAGCAAGAAGAAAGTACTAGTTTAATAGATATCCCAAGAGACCGTCCATCGACGTCATACAGAACGGAGGAACCAGACCTTGACGCCAACGGAAATGAACGGACAACGCTTTCCAAGTCACCGCGATATCGGACGGCCAGGTTAATTTTTCTATTCACAATTCTCTCGGTTATCAGTGCCACTACTTACGGCGCCCTCCCGTCCATCCAGAGCTACTCTGCGTCGGCTTACGGGCCGAATGTCTACCTCTTCTCAGCGGCCTTCGCGGAGATGAGCGTACCCATCGGGTTCCTTCTGGTGATTATTCGTCCGAGCACCAACTACCTGGTGGTGCTGATGACATCTCTCGGAGGACTTGCGGCGGGAGCCTACTGCATGACGACAGCGGTGCTCAGTCCGTACCCGCCTCTTCTAGACCACTTTTCTGGAAAATTCTTTATTGTAAGTATTATTTATAATGAGCTGTTTCAATGTTTCTAGTTCTCTTATATTTTTGCATTTTCCCATTATTTTGGTTTTACAAGCATAGGCTATACACCACATTGTTTAGCATATTGTCCGGATAATTGCTCATACCCGAACCTACATTATATAATAACAATTTGATCAGAATATATGGCAAATATTATTGTTCAAATTGGGAGGTATTCATATAACATCAAACATCTATACATATTGTTTCTTAATTCATTACCAATAAAGTGGTTGAATTGTTTATAGATCCTCACCAAATTGTGGATAATTATTGAGGTGTTTCTTTGTTTTTATTAAAGGGATAGTTGAGTTCTGGTAAGGAGAGTACAGTTTTAGTGAAACTGAATTTTAGTAACCAAAACCTGCATCATTACATTACAAACTAATAGTTATAACTAGAAAGGAACACAAAATTACAAATGACGTAGTAAAGATCATGTTATCATTCAAAAAGAGCCGTTAAAACGTAAGAGGGCGCTCTCTAAACACTCATCGGTTTCAACCATTTTGAATAAAATATTGTGCATGTGATGCTGTTGAAATAGTGATTAGATAGAGAAATAACCAACAACTATTTAAATACCTATTTTGTAACTTTTTTGAAAAGAGGAAGCATTTTTTTGAATTTTTAACGGCTGGTTCAAAATTCTCTAATAAACCCGGGGCCCCGGGTTTATTACAAATTGTTATATTTATGGATATTTCAGCCGTTTCTGAACCGATTTTGATCAAACAAAGATGATTTTATTGTTTAAATATTATGCTCTTTCAAATTTTACACTCAGTTTTTCATTACCTCACAAACCAATTAAGTAGTCTAGCGCCCTCTCTACCAAAACTCAACTTCAAAAAATCGCCCGCAAATTTGTGTATTTCTTGTTATTTATTATTTCTCTGTTTATTGTCGTCAACACCGTATACAGTAAAGCCTGGCACCTTCAGGGTATTTTCTGTTCCCACTGTCTTAACTTTTGGGTTGAATGGAGTAATACAAACATTCTCTTTCATATACAGGGTGGACCCAAACAACGGAACGGGGCACTTCCCAAAATAAAGTAACAAATGTATTATGACCATCGGATAGGGTGTCTTTTAAAATGAACAACGATACCAAGAACAGTCAATTTGGTCGTGTAGTTTTTGTTTTAGGGCGCTGTGAGTGACATCATGTCAGGTTCTCTTTTTTGTCAATTTTTACCGAGCCAGTGCTTGATAAATCGCACGTAACGCCTTTCATAGCGTTGAACATCGCGCGTCATTGTTAGTGTGCACTCAGCCGTGTGCCGAGAGAATGGGCATGGTCGCTCAGTGGTATTACGGGCAGAGAGTGCGATTTAACTGGCAGTGACTAGGTACAAATTGACAAAAATGGGCACCTGACATGGTCTCACTCACAGCGTCCTAAAACAAAAACTACACGACCAACATGACTCTTCTTGGTATTGTTTTTCATTGGAAAAGACACGCTATCCGATGGACATAAACATTTTGGTACTATATTTTGAAAAGTGCCCCGTTCCGTTTTTTGGGGCCACCCTGTATAATACAATTATTGTTGAGTGTGGGTTATCTTTTAAATGTATAATTTGTGTTCATTCTTTGTCAATAAATACGCCGTATCCAGATTCTAGCCTGGTCCCTTCAGGGTCTCTTCTTCTCCTACTGTCGCGCCACCATCGGCTGGATCCTCCGAGGCGAGGAGCACACTAGGGTGCTGATGATGCTCTTCGGTGGCTGCACGACGTCGGGAGCGATGCTCGGCGCCATCATCATGTTTCCCCTCATCAACTCCCTCGATATCTTCCAGGAATTCGACGACACCATCCTCTGTGCAGCGAACATAACCGACGGACTTAATATCGATGGCGATTTTGAGTTACTAAATTTTGAAGTGATTCATTAACTTAATAAATTATAAGATTTTGTCCAGAAGTGATATACATCAATCATAATGCAATATCAGTGTAAGTTTCTATTGAATGATGCATGACACTTTCATGAAGAAAACAAAAATCACTGTCTACCTAGTGAAAAAAAAATCCATATCAGATTGTATCACCTATGGCTATACTGCTTGTTGGAAAATGAAATAAAAATAAACTGAAACTGAAACTGCTTGTAGATTTTGACTACAATCGAAAAGCATTCCGGAACGCTTTGCATTCAATCACAAATATCTTTATAATAGGGAGACTTTTGTATTAGTTCAATTTTGCTGTTACTTTAGGCCAAACAACAAGGTTCAAGTTTAATGTGAAAGCTCCAAGTGATTTTGGTTGAGTTGTACAATGTTAATGGATCATTTTAATTATTCGGATTGTGCAACATATCAACGGTCCATTAAGGGAGTGTTGTATACTGTTGGTTAGGGTCTTCGTCTTTCAATGCAAAGGTCGTGTTCGAGGTACATCCTGGCACACGTGAGTTGTTCAGCAATCGGACACTGCGGTCTCGTTTGTTGCTCTTTACACGGATTTATAAATGGGTATATTGGACAAGATTTAAGGAAGCTTGTAAAGCATTTGTGCACCCATATCAGGTATAATCATAGTTACCCGGTCAGAATTCTCCTGAGTGAACGAAAATTGTTGCTCACATTTGTATAATCAACAGGATTTGAGGGTGCGTAAAAGGCATGTGTGCAACTTAAAGCAGCAGCGAGGTCAGATTGATTTCGAGGGCTAGAGTGCTCCATAGGGAGTGCAAATTGTTGCTCTTCTAAACAAATGTACAAAATGTGTATATTGGACAGGATATTTGGGTGCGTGTAAAGCATATAATTATGTACGGCCTGTAACAGGTAACCTGGTTAAAAACGCACCCTATAGATGATATTTATTATGGCCCGCGACCATTGTTGACAAAGATTTATACAATTAGCATATGGGACAGGATTTAAGGGTGTGTGTAATGGAAGTGTGCACCTTTAACTGGTAGCCTGGTTAAAATACTCCCTAGGGCGTGAGCAATGTTGCTCTCCACAAAGATGTAGAAATTGTTTTAATGGACAGGATATAAGAGTGTGTGTAAAGCATTTGTGCACATGTGAAAGGTCTATTTCCCGGTTAGAATGTTCTTGAGGGAGTGACAATTTTTACCTTCCGCAAAGATTATTGTATAAAATGTATATATTGGACAGAATGTTGGGGGATGTGTAAAGCATATGGGCACCTGTAACAGGTGGTTCGGCTGGAATGTCCCATAGGGAGTGAGAATTGTTGCTCTCCACAAAGATGTAGAGATTATTATAATGGACAGGATATAAGAGTGTGTGTAACACATTTGTGCACATGTGAAAGGTATAATGCTCTCAAGTGAGTGGAAATTGTTACCTTCCACAAAGATTTATACAATGTATATATTGGAAAGGATTTAAGGGTGTGTGAAACATGCTCCTGTGGGAGTGAAAATTGTTGCTCTTCACACAATTTAAAAACTGTATATTGAACAGAATCTGAGGGCGTGTGTAAAACATGTGTGCACTTTTGATAGGTAGCTCGGTTATAATGCTTCATGGGGCGTGCACAATTATTTATTGATTATAATGTGGGTGTGTATCCGATGACTTGGGTAATTGTAATGCAGCGTCAATGGATATGAATTCAAGGCTCTGATCTAGCTTCCTATAACCTAGACCTGCATGGCTTTATAAACTGTGCATTTAATTATATCAGAAAGAACCAAAACATTATGCTGCGTCATTTTTATTTGTTAATTCGATGCTTTATGATGTCTATAAGTCGCTTACATGGATTAGGATATGTATGTACCATTCTCCTACCATCCACCCTCTCCTCGCAAACCAACAGTCCTTTCTAGGACTACCAACAGTCCTTTCTAGGACTACCAACTGTCCTTTTTAGGACTCTCCTAGAAAGAATACCAACAGTCCTTTTCAGGACTATCCCAACAGTCCTTTCTAGGACTACCAATAGTTCTCTTTAGAACTACCAACAGTCCTTTCTAGGACTACCAATAGTTCTTTTTAGAACTCTCCTAGAAAGAATACCAACAGTCCTTTTCAGGACTACACCAACAGTCCTTTCTAGGACTAACAACATTCCTTTCTAGGACTACCATAGTCCTTTTCAGGACTCACCAATCCACCCATCTCACATGGTGCAACCGCAAACCTCACGTATTATGATATTTATGTAGTTGTTGTTGTTTCTGTAAGATGATAATTATTTCGTTTTATGCTTGAACATACTTCTGTTTATCATTATTTATTTATGTATCCTTATTTATTTATTTATCACTATTTATTTATAATTTTTTTCTTCTTGAACGGAATATTAACATGATTATTTCTGATGCAATGGGTTGTGGTATTTATAATTACTTTTTTTTAAATCCGCAAGTAACTTAATGAAATAGGACTAGGTAGGGTGTCTCTTGATTTTAGATTCAGATTAAGCTTATATTTACCAAAGATACTACGATTCAGCGTTTTAAAACCTTGTGAAAAGTATACTGTTTTATTTGTAAGCCCCCAACTCTTTATTAATCATGTTTTATTGTATTTTTTTTTTCAGTTTAAATATATATAATTACATCATACTTTTGATCTATGCAATAACGTACGAAAGAAATCATATTGGTAATGAAATTAGTATTTAAAATTTGACTGTCTTCCAATGTCTGTTATCATGGGTATTTAACTAATCCAAATGTCAGAACAGGTTTATTTCTCTATAATTATATTGTATTTTATACAACATGATTCATTTATAAGATTAAAATACAAATTATGCAATTTCTTAGATTTATATAACGTGTTGGTTCTATAAAATAAAATAAAAATGTGCTTTCATTTATAAAATATTGATTTATGTGATGTTTTTTGTATGGTGGTCATATAACGTTCCAGTTCTCAAATATACTGAATATGAAAACAGTTACGAACGTAGCTATGAATTTTCAAGATAGGTGTGGTAGGTGTGGTAGGGGAGGGGGAGGGGGGGGGGGGGTGGGGTCATGGTGGTGGCATGGACGAACAGCGAATTGTTTTTGTTGTTGGGAATTGAGGCTTTTTTTTGCCCTACCTTGCATGAAAGAATGGTATCCCTGATACCTTTATTACCGGGAAACAAACAATTGGACACACACATACACGCATATACACACAATGCACATGTACGCACGCACACATACACGCACATACGAACTCGCACACTACGATCACTCTTTTATTTACTGTAGTACTTTTTCGATTAACAACACAACTGTGATCCGGAGAGTAATATGGGTATTTATTGCTCGATTGTCTATAAGGTTTATCAACATGACTGTATTGCTTTTCTAATATAAGTGTAATTAAAATACACCAGAAAGCAGTGTTGACATGATAATTAAAAAACGGCATAATCTTGTCTATACTCTGACCAAACGGGAATAGGGCTTCATTAATAATAAAAACACAATATAGAGAAACAAGAGTGCTAACTAATTTAGGTCATATGCGCTTGTGATTGCTTTTAAACTTGGACATCGAAATTCTAAACGCGTTATGTTTATTATTTTACTAACCTGCAACATGAAATATCTTATCTTGCTATTGCTTTCATCCAAAGCTTTAATCCGAATGAAGCATGAGCCATCTTAGGAATATACATTATATTTATAGGCCCTACACACACAAGATAATTATATAGATGATATAATGTATATATAGTTGGCGCTGGGTGCATGGTTGGACTTATTTGGGGGAACGGGGCGCGCGAATTAATCAGTAGACACACTTTCCTTATTTTTTAACAGATTTTCACTTGATGTTATTGGCTGTTTTTGTCAAATTATTTTTGGGGCGCGTACCGTAGCTACGCCATGAAGTGGGACCAAGGGATTTAAATGCCCTGAATTCCCTGCTGCTGCTGAGACAGGATGCCTTCTTCTTGCTGCACCTCTCTGGCGGCGTGGAAGACATCGGACGGGGTGTGCGTGTTGTGGCGACGGCGAGGGCCCGGGGCAGATGCCTGCTCGTAACGGGTGAAGTCGTCCTGCCCGATCCTGCATGATGATTACAAGAAAATAAATAGTAATACAAAATTATTCAACATTAGTCAATATTATATTATATTAATCAATCAATGAAACGTTCTGCAACCTAATGTGAAATACGACAAGGGGGGGGGGGGGGGGGGGACCAAAAACTGGCACTAAAAAGAAGCAGAAATTATAAGAATAATATTTGGTTCCCTATATGCTCTTGGAATTGGATAAGAATGAATCTGCCATATAAATAGTCAATTAAGATAGGGAAGGGGGTAGCCTATAAACGTGACCTTGCTCATAGGAGGAGCATGAATTCCTCCAGAAATAATTACTGATGACATATTTTTTCAACGGTGACATTTCAAAGTCAATTCTGTTATTATGGTACCGTTTGTATACGTCAAGAAAACGCACTCAAATAAAACTAAAATGAGAAAAACGTCAGAGAACTAACATGTTGGGCTAATTATAAGGTTAGGGATAATCCTAGGATGACCAGTGGTCACTGAGGGTGTCACTCTCATGGGTCAACACCCACGGGTTCTTCGTGACCTCCATGCCGTCACAGACGTGACACAATCCTGCCCAAGACGTGACCGATGCACCGTAACGTCGGTTAGAACGTTGATTACATACAACTATATCAATACAGTGAGAACGAACCTGTTGGATGACCAGAGGTCACCGCAGGTGTCCACTTCATGGGTCAGCACCCACGGTGTCTTCATGACCTCCAAGCCGTCACAGACGTGACACAAGCCTGCCCAAGACGTGACTGATTACCGTTACGCCAGAACATGGATTACAAAATCTCTATAAATAAAGTGAGAAACGAACCTGTTGGATGACCAGTGGTCATTGCAGGTGTCCACCTCACTGGTCAACACCCACGTGGTCTTCATGACCTCCAGCCCGTCACAGACGTGACACAAGCCAGCCCAGGATGTGACTGATGCACCGTTACGCCAAAGCACGGAGAAGCCTAGAGCCTTGTGCGAGCCATCATGCGACGCCCAGCCGGACACCAGACCGGGGCCAGTACCTTCAATTGATAATGATGCGCACATGAGGTAAACATTATTATTATTTAGTGTGTAATATCGTAGAAAATACTAATATGGATTGATTATCATATTATCTAATAAGTGTAACTGAACCCAAATGATACCATGAATGGGCGCATACATACATATTCAGAAGCTATAAAACCATTTCCGTATTGTGCTTGCTGAAACGGGTTTAAATAGGAGGGAAATTAATCAACAGGGTTGCCATTTATTTACACTTCGTTAACCTTTTTTTTTCATACGACAACATTGATAATGTTCCATGTTGATTAAGCTGTTACCATAATAGTTACAATGATTGGACCTTTACAACAATTGGACAAGTTTAAATTAACCTATTAAACCCCAATTAACCTCATATGAATTTTCCGAAAGTGGTATTTCAGACTTCAACCATTGATTACCAAAAAGATTCTATTGAAAGATGTGTGATAATTTCATAAAAATAAACATTGTTTACCAATACAGTGAAAAGGGTGAAATTTATGTCAGACCGTATAACCTATTGTCCATTGATTTTGACTACAATTAAAGGGGACCACCAGGCAAATAACAACACATAATTACATGTTTTGGTACCGTTTTGTGATATCAAATAGATACCCACCATTTCGCAAAGGGTTGTGTAATTCATAAACAAAGCAATTAATTACCACCACTTACGGAACCACTATAAATTCCTGGTTCCGTACGGGCCAGAACATTTGCGAGTGCGCCAAAGCGATTCACGCGTACGTTTGGAGACAATAGAATCCCGGACGATTCGTTCGCTCTGGACAAAGTAATCTCGTACACGCAGACCCATGAACGCATGCTTTAGAATGATGCGTTTTCCAAATATATATATTTATTTTCCTGGAAACATATTTTTGTAAACTTGTTGATGGAATGGACTACTAAAGATGTTACCTTTCATTTATAAGAATATCATTTTAGGGTGATGGTACCCTTTAAATAAAAAGGCGTTCTGAAATTCCCTTCAATTCAACCATAAATATCTCCGTTGGAGATAATTAGGGAGACGTTTGACAAAATAATCAAAACCCATTTAATTATCATGTTACAATAAGTCAAACAACAAGATACAAGAGAAGGCAGTAGGATGTGAAAACTCCAAGCGAATATGAAACAGATATCAATATTTGATTTAAAATCGTTTCGATTATTTGAACATGCACTTTTGTATTTATCTTAAAATCAAATCAAATGCCTATACCTGCAGCACCGAGTTCCCTTTCGACGGCCGTCCTGAATTCACCCGTCACGTGACCAGTCTCCGTCACGTTGACGATGAGCTCGGAGCCGAGACTGTTGTACCACGCGCCAGACACGTTACAATCTGCGGTGTATAAAGGTTTTAAAACAAAAGAAATAAATAAGATACAAGACATGTGTGCAAGATCATGTACAACATCATGTTTTATCAACACAATGTCTAGTAAAAACAGTCTCCGTCACGTTAACGATGAACTCAGAGCCAAGACTGTTGTACCATGCACGCGCCCGACACATTACAATATGCGGTGTATATAAAGGGTTAATCGAACAAGAGAGATAAGACGACAATGTGTGCAAGATATGAACAGTCATGTTTAATCAACGCAATAATCGTTAGTTGGTAAAAATAATATAAATTGAAACAAGACATGTAAAATTTCTTTAACTAAAAGGCAATATAATACAGTGAAGGTAAATACATTTAAAGGGATTACTATAGTAACATTGTCCAAATCCTCAAAATCCAATTAAAATTCTAGCGGTTTCCTCATACCTTGTTGTATTCTTATTAACAAAAAAAGCATGGGACAGGTTTCGGTTGTTCAAATTTCCCTTTCGTTAAAAAGATATTTACGCTTGAAGTGTTCAGATGTCAAATTATCCAATGGATCGTCAGAACCGTGTACAAAGTGAGTGCAATGAGTTAGTGAATGTCACTTTGCAGTTTTGCTCATTTCTCGGCCATTTAAAGTCCATTTAACTTGAAATTTTCACACAACACCCAGTGGGCATATCAGATAACAACAATACACATTGTATCAACCACTCATCACTTTTTGCACATGTCAACAAAGTTACTAGATCCCTTTAATATGCCTTATCATTGAAAACTAATACTTATTATTATACCATAGCTACCTTCTACCACAGGGGCGTCGATCCTGGGGGGGGGGGGGGGGGGGGGCGGGGCAAGGGGGGCGGTCGCCCCCCCCCCCCCCCAATGAAAATATTGGGGGGCGAACATATCATTTGCCCCCCCCCCCCCCCCCCCCAATAATTCCGAAAATGAGGGAGACAAAATCGAGTGATATAATGCCAAAGAGGGGAAAGACACATTTATCAATAATTAATCTTCAAAATAGCTGGGTTTTTTAAGTTTGAAAAGGACTGTAAATCTCTTTTTTTTTTGCCGCGCGCTTCGCGCGCATACAGTTTCTCATATTGCAAGTTTCATTTCGGTTGCGGGAACTCACCTTTCGAAATGTGTTGGGCAGTGTAACTTCTCAAACGCACACCTCAAACGAAGTTTATTAAACCCTCATATATAGCACACCGTCACAGAAAATAAAATAATCTGAAATAATATATCTTTCAGTCAATTCGGTCCATATGCGATGAACGCAAATCAAATTGGAATATCATGCCCCCCCCCCCCCCCCCCCACATTTGAAAGTGGAGGAGATTGTCCCCCTCCCTTTGTCATTATGTATGTTTGGTTCCATACTTATATACTTCATATTACGTGAAATTTTCTGTCTCAGGTGTGCACCAAATCGCACAATTTCACGCCCAAAAATACAAAAGCTCCCTACTGTGGGAGGGGGACACCCCCTCCCACACCCTCCCCCGCTCGGTCGCTTCGCTTCCTCGCAATGTCTCCCCTCCACGTTTGAGAAGTTGTTGACGCCCTTGCTTAGTTTCATGGGAGCTCAATGCCCTAGACTATATCGATGGCTCTATAGTATACAGTATCACGTGGATCCATCTCATGCAAGGCTCAATCTTTTCCTCGCTATGCCATTTAAAAGTACGTTACGTGCAGGTTCACTATTTTATACAATGTTAACACCCATGATAGGAGTTGCAAATGTCTGAAATCTAAAAGCTTCCGGGGGCTCCGCCCCTTGGACCCCCATTATTTTCCCCAAATATGGGTGCCCCCCTAAGTCAGGTCTTCGAGCCATCAAGACACTTTCAATGAGCGCATAATAAAACTTCCGGGCATGCCAATGTAGGGCTTTTAGCTCTCTCAATGGTCACTCTGTAAATTTTTTCAAATTTCGCCCCCCCAATCGCAAAAACGGATCGATGCACCTGTTCTACCATAGTTAATTGGTAAAGATTCACTGCTGAAAGGGTCAACAAACTCTTAAAAGAGCCCCGTTTATATGTACAGACTTCAATGCAAAATAAATTCATACTTAAAATAGCAGGATAGCAGCCATGAAAAAAAAATCATTATTTTTGTTCCTGACATGTTTTACCACATACCAGAAGCCACTGGGAACTCTGACGCGGGATTCTCCTCAGTCTAAACAAAGGAAATAGAGAAAGAAAGATAGACATGTGACGGGGGTTAAAATTGTCAGGGTAAGCACGATTTTTAAAGACACATATTGTGTATAAATTCTTATATCTGTCTCGACAATTAATGTCTCTCGTACCATTATAACTTATCATTATATGACAATTATTGTTATTATCACGATCACTTTCATCATCTTGATTGTCATCATCAGCATCCTCTACATAATCATCATCATTGTCACCGTCTTCATCATCGTAACAATCGCCATCATAATCATCATCATCATCATCATCATCATCATCATCATGCCCATCATCACCACCATCACCATGCCATCATCATCATCATCATCATCAACAACATCATCTGCAGCATCATCATCATCATCATCATCATCATCAGTCATCACCACCATCATCACCATCATCATCACCACCATCACCACCATCATCATCATCATCAACATCACCACCATCATCATCACCACCGCCATCATCACCATCACCACCATCATCATTACCTCATCATCATCATCATCATCATCATTCATCACCACCACCATCACCACCATCATCACCATCACCATCACCACCTCATCATCATCATCATCACCATCATCATCGTCATCATCTCACCTCGTAGACAACTTGTAGTCTCTCAGAGTGCCTGTGATGGTGTCTGGTGGGGTCCCTGAGCGGGTTATGGAAGGCTCCCACGCTCAACACCAGCCCTATCATCAGCAGCGTCCAGTTCAACATTTTCTGTAAGCGACAGAATACATGTCAAATGCAATTAAGGTATTTGGTACTTATAAAGTATATCCAAATTATACATGGTATCATTAACCAGAATAATAGCATTTGAAGAAAGGCGCACTCGGTCTCTTAGTTGTCACAGGTAAAACATTAGTTCAGTTGAGTTGAGTTTATTTTATATTCCATATCCAAAAATACAACATAAATGCTTGTGAAATCAATGGCGATATACTTATATCAATACAAGGTAAGATGTACACTTAAACAAAATGTATCCAGTCAAATCTCGATGTTGACGAAAGGGAATATGGATGCATTGCTCGTCCTCTGACAGTGTTACCAAGTATCTTACAAAACATCCAAAACAAAATGTATCAACACCAGCCTTATCACTGCAGCAGAATAATAACATACGGAACCCGCAAATGAAAATATGTAAAGGTAGAGTCGTATTCATCAGGCGATAATGTCAATAGGGTTAAAGGTTCGGCATGAGAGGAAAGGTTAGGAAGCAACAACATGAGCCGAAAAATAAATTATGGTATTTATAATGTATCACTTTCTCTTATAATACCCCACGTGGGGTGAATAATTCATACACCCCCGGTGACAAATTATAAACCAAAGACCAATATACAAGGTTATCATTATAAGTAAAAGTTCTGCTCGGAGTCGAAATGTATAGGTTATCATTATATACACTCAGCAAAAAAGAAAGTGAACACCTTTTCAAGTTCATATTTTTCATATAAGATTTTATAGAAAACAAATAAATTATATATCAAATTAAAGGATATTTAATTGTTTTTCAACCTGGTAGGTGAATACAAAGTGAAACTTTACGCATGAGTGAACACATTCAATTGTCTGTTCCAAGGTGCAAAAGTAAAAATTGCAAAATTGCGCAAAAGATTTAAAAAGTCATGTTGTACTGAAAAGTTCAGCAAAACACGATAGAGATTTGCATGGTTCATTGCACTTGAAGCCAGAGGTCAAGGTGCTCGCCATGTGTCAACACAAACCATAAGAAATCGACTCCATGCTCAAGGAATCAAATCAAGAAAAGCAGCAAAAACCCGCTTTCACACTTGCACACAGAAAAGCAAGACAGTGGGCAAGGAACCATGTGAGATGGACAAGGGTTCAATGGCGCCGAGTACTCTTGACAGATGAGTCCCGTTTCTGTCTGCAAAACAGCGACGGCAGAATTCATGTTTGGAGGAGGAGGAGGAATAAGCACTTCAAGGATGCTTGTGTCAAGAAGTGCAGCAAGGACACAGAGGGAGTATCATGGCATGAGACAGCACGGATGAGGACCGTACAGAGATGGTCATCCTCAACGGCAACTTGAATGCAAAACTGTACATCAGTGACATCCTCCAACCCGTTGTAGTGCCATACGTGGAGAGGAATCCGAAAACCATCTTCAATGACTATAACGCACGTCCTCATCCCGCTCGAGTTGTCCATCAGTTTTTGGAAGAGCACAACATCGAGGGAATGGATCCATGCTGAGCCTGCTTGCCCCATACGAACCCTATCTAAGCCATATGGGACCAACTAGGAAAGGCCGTAAATGGGCGCATCCGACCTGGTGACACCCTTGAAGACCTGGGTCGGTATACCTGACCGCGAGGAGTGGAGAAACCTATCACAGGAGAGAGTACACGGAGTGATATCCAACATGCGCCGTTTAACAGTCATGGTGGCCCAACAAGATATTGACTTTAAAGAAAGAAAGAGAGAAACACTGCAAAGAAAAAAAGAACCTGACTCCTAAACAAACAACGATTACTCTTTTTAATAATTTTCTTTTCAAGTGCAATGAACCATGCAAACCTTTATCATGTTTTGTTGAACTTTTCTGTGCAATATGAATGTTTATATTTTTTGTGCAATTTTGCAGTTTTTACTTTTGTACCTTGGAACAGACAAATGAATGTGTTCACTCATGCGTAAAGTTTCAATTTGTATTCACCTACCAAGTCGAAAGCCAATTAAATATCCTTTAATTTGATATATAATTTGTTTATTTTTCATAAAATCTTATATGAAAAATATGTACTTGAAAAAGTGTTCACTTTCTTTTTTTGCTGAGTGTATATACAACATAGTTATAATTACAATAATTACCTCTCTTATGAGCTCTTGCAGACTTCTTAAGTTTTTTAAACAATCAATATTATCACATTCTGGCACAGGCCTGGCTATAATAGTGCATAATACATATTATGATATTCGGAAAAACCAAGATGCAGATACCATGTAATGTATATATTTATACTGGATTGGATTATGTACTATCGCCTTATCGTGATTTGGTGTAATTGTCATTAGATATAATTAAATCAATATTCTTTTCTTTCTGCGCCAACAGAGGATATACTCCAAGGTCCAATCAAGATAATCCACTGAAGACGGGGCAACAATACACGTTCTACGAAAGGCCATTGTTAATAAATGTTAAACTCCGATGAACCTATTAACTCAGATAAAACCACGAACCGCCTCCCCCAGTTATTAGCAATTCCTCGATCGATAACTGCTATTGGAAACAACGCCAATGCATATGGCCAGATTTTGTATTAAAGTGACGTAGTACATCGCTGTGGATACCCTTAACTTTACAGACTTATAATACATGTATAGCCAATTAATTAGTTTTTTGCTAAACATGGTCAATAATTATGATAACATTATAGCAAAAGTCCCCATACAGTTTGAGGGAGGAGGCCGGGCATGGTGGCCAGGGGGGAAAGAGAGGAAAGCATTACCATAATTAAATAAATAAATAAATAAATAAGCAAAATGATAAAGCATATTGTGATACGGGGTATCATGGACTCGAAGGCCTATTCATAAATAAGATGGCGAAAACTCCCTTAAAAGTAGGGTTTGAAAAACACCACAGGCACAAATTAATATTGTGGATATTGCGGTTATGGGGGGGGGGGGGGGGAATTCCCTCAGCAAAGATCATAATTATATGACCAATATTGCGCAGTTGTTATTTTGTTATTTTAGATTTACGCCTAGATTAGTCGCTCTGAAGGAAGGGTCTATTTTCACCAAAAAGGGGTGTTTGGTATAAGTTGCGAATAATAGAGCTGGATAACCATCCTTCTGAACCTTCTGAAGTTGTAGTCAGCAGGGCGGTACTCCGCATGTCGCTAACTGTATTCGTATTCCTGAACAAAACTTTTTATCACACATTATCATAAACTATCATGAATATTAACTGTTGATTCGTCATTGAATAATTATTATGAGTACAGAGTACCTCCGATTGAAGTCTTGAATTCAAACTGTATGAAATTAGTAATGATAGTAACAATAGACTTACACTTGCAATACACTTTACTACAATATGTGAAGCCTACAGTATATAGGAATACGTATATTTATATAAGTATACTTGGCATGCATGAGGGTGTGTCAAAAGCATGAGTGCACTATAAAGTAGCACCTGCTGGAATGCTCCCAAGGGAGTAGAGAAAGTGCACAATATAGTGCGGAAGTGTATCAAATGGCCGAGTTGTATACTAGATGCAGGTCCCTCTTTTACGCTTTTACGCTTTTATGTAAAATAGAAAATGTAATTGTAAATTTCAATTTGAAAATAAACAAAATGTACATTGGTACGATATTTGTTCTTACCTCAGGAAGGTTAAGTAATTCACAGAAGACCAGGACAAGTTGAAATAATAAGAGCGTTTATACTAACAGTCCAACGGTATATAAAAACAAAATCTTGCAAACAATTATAGATGACGCACTGAAGCAATGCAATCCGTGCAATTTGTGCATAAAGTCTATGCCAACTGATCAAGATAAAAAAAACTTAGCTTTCTATGTTATTTCAAGTTCGTTGAACCAATAAGTTCTCTCATTTTCCTTCCGTGAGTTAATTACAGGAAAAACAAACATGCAAGGTCATTGTCATTGCCTGTAATTATGATTAGCATCATCGTCATAACACATGGCGCGATAATTTACGATAACAACCATTTCCCAACCGGATCATCCCGTATAAATACATTTCATGCGTTCATCATATAAAATAATATAACAACACAACAAAGAAACGGACAAAATAACGCACAAATAATCATACAATCTTGCATGAGAATGAAGAGCAATTATTAATTTCAGCCCATACCTAGAGATAGAAAGAAAGAAAAAGCTCTTTAAAAGCGCAATAGTTAGATCTTGGTTTGTAATATGAATATACATGTACATCACATGATTAATTTCTTATCTTGCCTTATTAGTTATAAGAAAAAAAACGTCTCACGTATCAATATGATTATAAATGAGATACTTACACTGTAAAACATATTCCTTTACTCAGTTTAGAAGCAGTAAAAGAGAAACGGTGTGGTCCTGGTGCTAGCGGCGAATGATCACGGTATGAAAGCTAAGTTCATCATTTGGGTACCGCAACTCGATGGCAGATGCACAGCCTTTAAGTGTGTCCACACCTGCGCGCTAATCCCCGGGCTCTCTGTCACGGTTTGGCAAACATCCAGTGATATAGCGTGGTCGAACTGATTGATAGGAGTTGGGGGGGGGGGGGGGGGTATTGTTTCCCCTGGCCCCACCCATTAACCTTTGTCCATCCGGGCATGACCACCGATTCAGCCACGCCACTGCAACAAATATGACATTGTACAATCACTTCTTTTCCTTGTCCCCCCTGATTTGTCCACCATGCCACACCACCGATTGTACTTTGGAGGCCAATATCATACGCGGGAAGTTTGCATGACACTGCTGACGACCTGACATTGTACTATCACGGGATGCATTGTTGCCCCTGCCCCCCCCCCCCCCCCCCCCCCCAGGTTTGACCGCAGAGCCACGCCACCGATCAGCTGATTGTACTTCCGAGACCAAGAACACTAGTGTCAACACGAACGTTTGCATGACAAGATAGTCTACCACTGACGGCCAGACATTCATACTATAATAACGGGACGCATTGTTATCCCTGGCCCCACCCCAAACTTCTTTTCTTTGTCCCCCAGGTTCAGTTGACCACCGAGCCACGCCACCGATCAGCTGGTTGTACTCTGGAGGCCAAAAACTTTAGTGTGAACGCGGGACGTTTGCATGACAAGATAGTGTTGATAACCAGACATTGTACTATCTATGACTTGATTGTTAAATCAGGCAGGGAGGCATTGTATGCATAATCGGGCAGACAATTCATATCCTATCTTGTTTTGTTTGCCCTTACATGACTCTGTGTGCAAAACAATAAAATAACCACTCATTAAACTCAATTTATGGGTGCAAAATGTTTTGATCTTTCCCGGCCCGCGTCGCTTACTTTATTTTCTATGCAATCAAAGTTAATGTCGTTGACACAATTGTAATTAAGTAAATAATTTATACTACACAATGTGTCGTGTTCCAAGGGACCTATTTTGGTTAGAATGACTTTTTTTTAAATCCATTTGTTTAATTATTATATTAGC